>JASANE010025692.1:0-79826 GCA_030248225.1 Trileptium ribeirensis
TGAGGTTACGATAGCCGGGGTCGTATGGGCATGGTGTTAGGAAGTTGCGCCATGCAGCTGCGTCACCATTATTACAACAGCTCCACTTGAGATGAAGGGGGTTCTCTTATAACGTTCTAATTTGCATATTTTCGCCAAAATATATATTATGCTTGCAATTAAACTACAAATATCTGTGGACTGTCAGCGTCGATGCAGTTCAATTTGTTCCTTTCACGTATAGTTTTGTCTAGTCGGTTCATCTTTTCTGATACTGTAATATCGGTCGTCAATGTGAACGACTTCGTCTGGTTTCAAGTATGCCTATTCGATACATTACCGTCGAGGCAACCAAACTAGCGGTCAAACAAAGTCCTCCTTTGAAACAACGCGTAAAGACGCGACGTCAATGCGATTCGACAAAATGTGGCAAGACGGGAGTGAAGACCGCAGGTGAATTGCGCGATATTCATAAATATAGATACTGATTTCGATACTATGATTTTGATGATTTGATATTATAATATAACAAATTGCAGATATTATAACTCCAATATACTGATAACAATTTACAATACCTTGTGGCAATTCATTTGTTGTAGGCTGCTTCCCTTTTGCGTGTGATTTGAGGTGATATCGATATTATTCATATCAACTTATATTATTAGGCGGCCAGTATAATTTGGTAACGACATTAACTTGTTCTCGACTGTTACGCTTTAGATTGTGAAAAGGTTCATTGTAATGTTTGTTCGTTTGTTTGTGATCACATTGCCATCATTTTACTGACCTAACGATCTCAGCGAAGCATTTAGTAGCTTGTGCCTGTTAAGTATACATAAAAAATATAATTTAATTAGAAAATACTAGTTCATTAACACATTGAACTATCCCATTTGAACTTTATAATTAAATTATATTATTAATTTTTGACGTTTCGGTTTTTTCAAGCAGAGGTTTCAGTCAAATTTAGTCTGTTTTGGCCAAGTCTTTAACATTTGTTTTTCCATAATTATTATTTCATATGATATAGCCAATTTTTAAACTGTTTTATTTTTAATTTAAGATTTTGACCCTTCAACGCACGTGATTTTTCTGGGGCCACTTTGTACAGCTCGAAAAAGGTCGTTAGCTCGGTTTATTTCAGTCGTGCGTTTGACTGTGTGTTGCCGTTGTAAGAAGCCTAAGCATCTAAGCAACAGCGTCGTTATAGCTCAGTGATCACGATCAGGCTTGGATTCCTAGCACCGGCAACAATTTGTTCAGCACTTGCTAAAATAAAACTCATTTATAAAATAAGGGTTTAAATAAAATTCTAACTGAAATTTCAGAATTATTGGCGATGTGATGTAATAATTTCAGCGAATTTCAACATTAAATTTGCATTACTTTATAATTTTTAGATTATAAACTTTGTTTTTAATTTAGTCTTATTGAATTCGGGTCGACTCGTTAAGGCAAATCAGTTAGTACAAAAATGAGCCTGATCAAAAGGAACCATTCAAAAGTTAAGAAAGTCACAGATTACTTTAAACGTATTTTATTTGTTGAAATGTTTAAAAAATTTAAAATTATTTTTATTGATGCATCTAGGCCGTACTTATATGTGCCGCAGTCGTTTAAGATAAAAAATCAGGTTTTCTCTTTTTAAATTTTTAATTTAAATTTAGTCTTGTTGGATGTATTTCGATTCGGCTCGCTTACCAGCCTGATCCAGACATTCAAATGTTTTGTTAAAACGGAATTAAACCACCATAAAAATGCTCTCAAATTAGAACAAACTTAAAGAACAAAAAGAATATCAAAATGATGGACACCGCAGCAGAAGCAGCGGATTATTTAGCAGTATAGATATAGGCAATGGCAGATGATACCAAACATGCTTTCAGACATATCTATTCAGTTACGTAACTATTTGCCTATTATCCACACTTTCCATTTCCAAGCTACGTTCACAATTAATCTGTTGATTGATTGATTGATTGATTGATTAATTCGTCATCATAAATGCGTTTAGGGACCTCTAGCTAAACACATTATTATGTGTCAGCAGCAACTAGTATGGATGCAAGTCTAATATATATGAGTAAATCAAATTGGAATAAGGCGTGGAAATGTAATGTATATTTATTTTATTGAAGGCATTTGTTCTTTTCTTATTCTTCCATGCTGTGAGCCAAATTGGTTTTTACGATACGACTGGGTTTTTGGGCGTGGGTTTTTCGTTCAAACTAATATAATTTGTCATTAGCATATTATAGATAAACACAGCGACGACAGATGACATATAGCGCGTCGTTTTGGTGGAATAATCACAATTGGTACCATGAGATTTCCGCTAATTATATGAAATATGAGGCTTACTCTTTTTTAGGTGATGTGTTTATATTTTTTGTCATCTGTAAAACTTATGAACTGTTTTCATAGTTGACACTCTAAAATTACGTTAAATAAAACATGCATTCCTCCAGCAGCTGTAAAAATTCAATAGTATCAATTGTGATAAAATAGTGTACTATTACGCAGCTATTAGGCTATCACATTGATATCATGATTTCAAATTATGTCAAATGTATTGTTGACGTGTTGCGATAAATTTAATTGATTGCACTCTGTTTGATTTGCACATTTTGGATAGAATTAATTTCATGGGACAGTGATTACAAAACAGTGAAATTGTGTGCTGGAAGGATCCTAACGTTAACAAAGTACACATGATGGATATTTTTGTAACACGTTTATCTCGTAATAAATACAGACATTTGGGTTCTTTGTATTAAGGATTCTTCATTTGATTATTTATATAGATTACAGAAAAGTCAATACTTTTCTCGAATTCAGTTTGTGCAGTATAATACTAAACTGACATGTAAACCGCAGCTGTTTACCATGCAGCGTTTGA
Source organism: Trileptium ribeirensis (assembly GCA_030248225.1). Classification (NCBI taxonomy): domain Eukaryota; kingdom Metazoa; phylum Nematoda; class Enoplea; order Enoplida; family Thoracostomopsidae; genus Trileptium; species Trileptium ribeirensis. Next base: position 2,882 of record JASANE010025692.1, read on the forward strand.
CTCGCCGATGGCATTCCAACGCAGGGATTGATTCCATTTCATGTCTGATTCACCTTCACTGGCGACAGATCAAATGCCGAAAGACTTTTTGAAGAACGTTTTGATTCGCAAATGGGTTTCTAATGTTTTTGAAATCATAGAAATTATATTTAATTCAGCTACAGGCAATTTTGTTCGCTGCTTACATTCAAACAACAGAGCTTTGAACTAAATTTGTATTAGTCAAGGAATTAGAATAAATACGACTAATTTTCCCGACCCGCGTAATAGACGATTGGTGTTCAGTGCAGCTATTTAGTTGGCATCATTTCTCTACTAAAATCCAATAAATACATTTTTACGGAATTGTATTAATATATAAATATTGTACAAGATAATAACGAATAGGCATCCGTCACACCGTCTGATATACCTGAAACAGAAATTGCTTAAGAAAGTATTTCGCTTTCATATCTGTTTCTCAACGCCTGGAAGAATTTTGAAACATCACAAAATATGTCTATTTTTTAAATTATTATATTAAAATTTGACCCAAAATTTGTAATTCAAATGGAGGCATTTACGTATTTGCTGTATACCCTTTCCCTTGTATTTTTAATGTCTATGGTGTTGTGTGTCGCATGGTTTTGAAATGTACAGAGGTTTATAGCTGAATTAGTACTTCCAACAAGAATAGAATCGTACGGTAAGTGTATTAAACGATTGTTTCGATTTGACAGGAGCGAAGTAAAATGTAATAGACCATTGGCACAAGTGCCGGTTACAGAATGTGCCTTGAAATGAATTGTGATCTCTACTCCATCTCCCTGAAATGTTCGTAGATATCTCGACGCGCACCTCAATCGGAATTTTTTGCGTTTTGTATATAATATGTACAGAGGTTTATAGCTGAATGAGTACTTCCAACAAGAATAGAATCGTACGGTAAGTGTATTAAACGATTGTTTCGATTTGACAGGAGCGAAGTAAAATGTAATAGACCATTGGCACAAGTGCCGGTTACAGAATGTGCCTTGAAATGAATTGTGATCTCTACTCCATCTCCCTGAAATGTTCGTAGATATCTCTACGCGCACCTCAATCGTAATTTTTTGCGTTTTGTATATAATATGTACAGAGGTTTATAGCTGAATTAGTACTTCCAACAAGAATAGAATCGTACGGTAAGTGTATTAAACGATTGTTTCGATTTGACAGGAGCGAAGTAAAATGTAATAGACCATTGGCACAAGTGCCGGTTACAGAATGTGCCTTGAAATGAATTGTGATCTCTACTCCATCTCCCTGAAATGTTCGTAGATATCTCGACGCGCACCTCAATCGGAATTTTTTGCGTTTTGTATATAATATGTACAGAGGTTTATAGCTGAATTAGTACTTCCAACAAGAATAGAATCGTACGGTAAGTGTATTAAACGATTGTTTCGATTTGACAGGAGCGAAGTAAAATGTAATAGACCATTGGCACAAGTGCCGGTTACAGAATGTGCCTTGAAATGAATTGTGATCTCTACTCCATCTCCCTGAAATGTTCGTAGATATCTCGACGCGCACCTCAATCGGAATTTTTTGCGTTTTGTATATAATATGTACAGAGGTTTATAGCTGAATTAGTACTTCCAACAAGAATAGAATCGTACGGTAAGTGTATTAAACGATTGTTTCGATTTGACAGGAGCGAAGTAAAATGTAATAGACCATTGGCACAAGTGCCGGTTACAGAATGTGCCTTGAAATGAATTGTGACTCTCTCTACTCCATCTCCCTGAAATGTTCGTAGATATCTCGACGCGCACCTCAATCGGAATTTTTTGCGTTTTGTATATAATATGTACAGAGGTTTATAGCTGAATTAGTACTTCCAACAAGAATAGAATCGTACGGTAAGTGTATTAAGCGATTCGATTTGACAGGAGCGAAGTAAAATGTAATAGACCATTGGCACAAGTGCCGGTTACAGAATGTGCCTTGAAATGAATTGTGATCTCTACTCCATCTCCCTGAAATGTTCGTAGATATCTCGACGCGCACCTCAATCGGAATTTTTTGCGTTTTGTATATAATTTAACATTCAAATGTCATAAATCATTTTAAATAGAGGTGTTAGACGTTGTCGCTATCGTGCTTTTGTTTCTGCTATAGTCCATAGTGGGCATGCTCACTGTACACCCCATCGCTATAGGGTATGGAACGATAGCTGAGCAGGCGGCTGTGACGGGCCACAGGTGTCCTGCTAAATACATCTCTAAAAGCACTATAGCTAGCTAAATTCAACAAGTCTCTTGCTTTGATGCATCATGCAACGCTCTCATGCCAAATGATCTGACCAGATACATAATCTCCCTGGATCATACAATTCTGGAACGATACTTTCAAAGCTTCGAAAGTCAACTGGTCAAAGGGTTGTTAAATCACTTATGTACTTACAGTACGTTGGAAAATTTAAATTAGATAATGTTTTTCATGACATAGACGGAACGCATGAACAAGTCATAGCACATAATGCCGCAAACCCGCCTTCGGCTGACGATGAATCCCATGATGATCCAGTTGAACTCGACGTGCCATTGATGTCACCACTGCTAGTGCTGTCTTGAAACAGCTAGAAATAGGCATTGTATCTGCCTCAAAAATAGTTAGCCATTTGTCAGAGAGTTTTATATCGGGCTTTGAAAGAACTGTATGACACAGCGAGGTTTTTCATTGGCATAAGAGTGTTTTATCACGTATAAAACCGGGTTCAGCTATCAGGCGCAGCCCCTGCGGCGATAGCATGCAGTAGGCAGAAGCCTAGTGTGTTTCATAGCAGAGATCTATCAAAAGCGCGATCCCAATTGTTTTCCATTAACCTTTGTCACAACTGTGTAACTAAACGTCAAAACACAGAATAACCTTCTACCTGGGATTATGACCGCAAATTATGTTGGTGTAAAATTATGTCCACGGCAGAGTAAAATATAATAATCTCCACTCCGCTCCATCTCCATGAAGATCTTCATCTCCATGAGCATGCTGACCGGTTATAGCTTTTTCCAACTACCATTAAGGTTTTAGTGCTCTAAATTCGAATAAAACGCAATTTGTGCATCATGTGCATAGTTTTATACAAATGAATGATAACTTATTATACTCTTTTGCAGCAAAGGTAGGTACAGTCGCCTATATGGACTACGTAAATTTAGACATATCCCAGTTGAAGGACCGGCACCAACAGTCCAAACATTTCTCATTCGAATTTTTTGAATTATATCTTGTGGCGGTTAGTATAATGTCGATTTATTACATAGCTAGGTTTCATGTTTCGTAATATATTCGTTTTTGCTTATATATAAATTGCATATATAAGAGCCGTCTGTTTGTACATGTTTACGTATATATATGGGGTGTTCCATTACGCTGTTGACTGTGTGCTTAAAACAATCATCCGGGAGACACCTTCGGCTATAACTTTCACAACAGTGTCAAACCCAATTTTAGCTACACAAATGACATCACGTTGTTAGCAGAGTCGGAAGTTGTAATGCAAACAATAGATTGACTACACAAGCACTGGAGCCGTATGTGCCTAAATATAAGTACGACAAAAACAAAGATGCTTTAATGCTGCTGAGCAGATACTTCCTCATACCCTTGGGAACGTTGACAGATTTGGCTATCTAGGTTCGACTGTAACTGGATCCGCCTGCTCCGACAAGGAGTTTTAAACGGTATTGCGGCCACCCCATCTGTATTCGCTGACCTAAAGGAACGCCGGTGAAACAATGTCATCAGCACAGCAACGAAGCTTAGAATCTTGGGCTCGTGCGTCATCTATGTTCTACTATATTTTCCTGCGACTGGAACTCCAAAGCATTCGATATACCGCAAGTTGGAACTGTTCGAACGCTATTGCCTGAGCAAAGTATTGGGCGTAACGCGACTGAGTAACACTTGAAACTGTCTCAGTACGGCTTGGCCAACAGAAATTGCAGCATCGCGTCAACAATTTCAACAATGTATGTGCGACAGCTGCGCCACATACTAAAGATGGCAGATACCTGACTAACAAAAAATGATACAACTGGCTGACGCATCACCAAACAAGAGAAGACATCGAGGGCCAGCGTTTACAACCTAGAAATGGGCAGTGCTGATGGAAATGAAACCGCTATTCAGAGACATTCCGTGGAGACGTTGGCGACGGGCACTTCTGCAAGTCATGGTCTAGCATGCAGTGTATCGTAATCAGTGGAGATCGTGAATCAAACGGGTTATGCCCCACCCTCACATCAGTGGGGACTGTTGGATACAGGTGAGCATATATAGATAAATAGATATTATTTCTACCATACTTGAGGGGCTGCCGTACATATAAAGGCCTGCATCTTGAAGGCAGCATTAGAATTTCGAGCCATGGAGAACCCTTTTTGGCGGAACAGATCAATCTCAATCGCAACCAAGGCTAGTGTCTACGACGCCCTCATTCGCTCCATCTTCCTTTACGGATGTGAAACATTGGTGCTCAACAAATCTGATCTCGCTGCTCTGTCGGGGTTTGAACACACGCTGCTGGCGAGGTATACTCAGAATAAAATGGTGCGACAGGATTGCCAACACCGAAACTGTTCGAGTTTTACAGGAAACTACGAAATCAAAAGTGATGCAGGCAAGAGTGCTTCGAGGTGCTGGCCACGTCCAGCAAAGGACTGGTGTAGGTTTCCGTTAGCTACTTTTTCAGCGAACCTGGGCCAAGGTGGAAACGTCGCTGCAGGCGATGCAACACTTGGAAGTGAACCTTCTGCAAGGACATGGAAACACTCTCGTTCGGACCGTTTCGCTTCCATGCTGGAAGCACAATTGGAAGACAATGCTCAAGATTGGAGGATTTGGCCAAAAATATACCGACACGTCATGGATGGCAATAGCTGATTCTGGCCGACCCGATGTTAAGGCCACAATCGGGCCGTTAAGGCCTGGGTCGTTATATATATGGCTTTTCGAGTTAAAGCAATTATATTATTTCATGGTAGTCGGGATTCCGCCGACTGAGCGCTTAGTATTAGTATAACAATTCCGCTATACAAAGTCTATGCAATGCAAATGCCAAAAACTGCATACAGTATTGGTATGTGTATAGTATTGGCATTATTATAACGCTAACTACTGTATTGCGAAAATTCGACAATTATACGTTTACCATCTTTATTTTATATACTATTATGCGTACAGTGTTTGTAAATTTGAATGATGGCAAATAGTTTAGCAACATGTAAAAATGACTTAGGCTGAGGCTTAAGGTTAGCGTTATGGTTAGCATCTCATATGTATAAACCTGCATAATTCCTTAACCATGAATGAATTCAGTTAATTTTACCACCATTCGATCAGTTAATCAATTTAAATTATGCATTTAGCGAGAAAATTTTTTGGGACAATTGAGAATCCAATAATAATCGAAAAAATTCCTTGTCATTAATGTTGACATTTTCTAAACCAGCTTGGGGAACTGAGTCGAACGGTACTAAATTACAGCCGTATCTTCAAAACTGGTCAAATTAGCGTTGGAGAGGGCTAACCGAAAAGTCTCTAAAACTTATACTAAGCCTAACAGTAAATGAAGATGCTACCACACCCTCAGTTTTCAGCGCTATAAGCAGTTCGGTTTGTTGTCGTAACGTTGCACCCCTCAGCTTGACATAGGCTAGGCTAAGCATATATTTTGAATATGAGCAGTCCAATTACCAGACTAATATAATCTAAGCATCGTTTGAGGATAATATTAATTAAAATAGTCATGTATTTTGTCCTCAAGCAAATTGGTTGATACCACTGTGAACAGATGATCCTGTTCATTTTGAAACAACAGTCAGTTAGCGATATTAAAGTTTAGATACAGATAAATTATAGTTGGAAAAACAGTATCCCAATCAAATTTAGTCCGCTCATAATAGTACAATTTAAATACACATATATAGCGTCTCATCATTTGCCAAGCAATAATTTATCATTGTCGACTGTGTCGTTCAACACGGAATAGAATTTAACAACTTTCGGTCAAGTGGTAATAATGAGACAGTTGGGAAATCGGTATATAATCGGTTGTTTGACTAAACGGGTTAAGTCAACTTGAGCAACGCCCATTTCATTTCATATACGAAAATTGAGATCAAAAGACAGCAGATTAAGCTGCTGGGAGCACATACGACGGACGGGCTGAACTGAAAACGGCTTGGTATCCCAATTGCTTATTACTTGAGTTTGGTTGATTGATATCCTGGATAACCATGTTAGCCCTTTTTAATAAATCCCATGACGATAATCAAAAGCAATCATTGAAGCCAAAGATGAGATTGTAAATTTAGAAATAAACTTATAGAACGAATACATTATTGTATTCATAGATAAATAAATACTTTTGCTACATCCAACCTTAGAGAAGTATAACAAAAGTTAATGATATACATCTATCTATTTAGACTTAAATGTCTCTATAACCACTAAACATTGATTGTGTTAGAGTAAGAAAGCGGACACTTGTTGTCTTCTAAAGCTGTGGATGTCGCCTGTGGAGGGCGTTATATCTTTTACAAAGCGGTTCAACTATTCAGCATGAACGTTATTGGCCATTTCAGACTGCGTATTAATGTTAGAATCATAATATTAACCACTCAATATATTTTAATTTTCTGTGACCGGTTGAGTGCCTGTAGATCATTTAGTTTTTGCAGAAAACGTTGGTCCAAAGTAACCCTGAGGGGTCAAAGTGTAATACATGCCATGCCGCTCTCGAGATACTAAGCCTTAACATAACGTTAGGTCTTTGTTTGAGACATTCATTAAGCCTAAATCGGGGGTTTGGCGTCACCCCCAAGGAACCCCCATAAGCTGTTTTTTCCTAATGATATAACGTACTGCTCCTCAGGGTTACCTGTTCAGAACGGGGAATAAAAACCATATTTTTACATTAGCTTTATCTACTTACTTACCGGCTTATCCGAACTACTAACTTAATCTCAAGTATTACGTTCCGTGGCAAGCAGAATACTAGTCATACAAAACTAAACTAGCGCTGCTATCTTTACGGTTTCGCCATAATATCTAGTTATACAAATATACCTAATTTTTGAGGTGGACGCACCGAAAGGATCAACAAACTCATTGGGAAAGCATTCGAATGGCTTAGATATATAGAATCATACACTAACAAATCATTTTGAAAATAAAACTTTAAAAAGCGAACTCATTACGATATTAAATTAACCTGTAATTTGTTAAAATAAAGTAAATCGCTTTTAAATTGAAATTAAATACAACTGCCATATATCACAAACAAAATTCACTGGTTTACTATGCGTATAATGAGTGGTTTTATGTAGTTTAGTCTACGCGAATGGTATACAAGACAAGAAATATCTGCTATGCTACATTTTCGCAAAATGTAGAGTAGAGATAACGTCAACAAAAGTTATCTACAAAATTCAGTTTGTTGGGAGAAACAATAACATCTGAAAATATCAACCGTTTCAAGGGCGTCCCATACTGTATGCGTATCTGCTGTAGCAGCCGAAGTCCAGGGTTAGATTCCCGTTGGGTATATAATTCAAATAAATAGAGATGTAATAAACATCACACAGAATATTAATATTGCAATTTAATTTGCAGTTTTCAATCCTGACGGACCATTTCATTCTGTGGACACTTAGTATTTTTCACATTTTCTGGTCAGTATAATCAAAATTTATGATGCTAGATACGATATTTAAGCAAAAGATGATCAGGAAAGATAATATTTGTAAAACTGCGTCACACAAAAGACAACAGATTTCAATTGCTCAATATTAAAGAAAAATCCTGTACTATTTGCAATTGGGATTTCAGTAATGTCGGTTACATAATGCATAACAATATTAGCAATGGATTACAATCTGGCATTTGTTCTAAACTTATACATCTTATATACATCTTCCGTTTATATCTCTAGGTTCATAAATTTTAGAATACTAACTATATGTCGACATTTAATTTTCAGCTATATGTGAAATCTCGCAGTTAAGACTTGTTTCCAACAGAGTTTTCTATATATTAGGTCAAATGAATACATTCGAGTATAAAATTTATGAGTACCATGTTGGATAATCGATCAGCTTAGCTTATAATCAAAATTAAATTTATTGGTAATGTACCGGCATACTTTATTTAGGGAAATAGTTACACTTGTAAAAAAGCTACCAAAAATTTTTTAACAGATATATATCAATGTCAAATAACTATTAATGATACTGTTCTCTTGAATCTGAATAATCTCAATTACATGTTTTGTTTAAATTATCTTGTATTTGTCAAAGCTGTATTTCGCTGCTAAGTATAAAATACCTAGTAGTGGCGTAGCCGTACGAGTAGTTGGTTCGTGATCGCGGTCAAAGTGCCCGTTTGACTTTAGCCAATCAGTAACAATCTATGCTATAGTCTATAGTTTCCAACGTTAAATTTATAAACTGTAGAAACATTGTCTGTAGGTAATAATTCCATAATGAAGAATTTAGCTCTTACCGACACTAGGCAAAGATGTAATCGTCCATTATATCGACAAGCCAAACACCTCTAAAGTAACGATGTTAAGCTCATCTACTATCCTACAATGGTGCAAATTTGGTGGGCAGTTGAAGATGTGACCATTTGATGTTGATTAAAATTAAACGACATCATCATTGGCGGGTTACGAGAGGTATATAAATAGATCATGCACTAAAATTTCGTAGAATTCTATTCAGATTGATATTATTATTGTTATGTCACGGGATGTAGTGTTGCTGATATACTGACCCAGCTAGCAAAGTTGGTACGTCTGCAACCGCGCCGCATGTCATCGTTTTAATTATTACAGCTTAATCGGAATGTTTGTGGATCGATCCCTGGTGTATTAGGCTATGATAGAACCAAGTTTCAGTTAACACTTCCGTTATGATGTCATGACTAACATTCGTAAGTATACCACAGTGAGTTATATTTAGATGTGTGGGAAATTAGACACACCGATAAATGCTTTTAATATTACGTGCCGATGGCGGAATACGACGGAATCCCTGCGTTTACACGGTTACCTAAATTTACATGTAAAATTATTTCGTATAGGACAAAAACAATTCGTTGATGAATACTGTGTAATGCATCGTTTACGTTATAAAGAACCCCCCATGTGAAAGTTTTGTCTACCCTCAGTGTTTCTGCCACCATTAAAAATATATATATGGTGTCTTTGACACCATGGTGTTTCTGATGGTATTGTCAGATAGTACACGTAACCAATGTACTGTCGGTAATAGTATGGTGTAGACTACACCATAAATTTTATATGGTGTTAGCTACACCATCCTGTTATTTACACGCAATATATAATGGGTTTATGTATGGTTTCCTTGACACCGTCAGTAAAAAGCAATAGGTAGATTAAGACACTATTCCTACGTTATCGGTGTCTCATACACCATCTTTTGCATTACATAGTGTGGGCATATACCATATACCACGGGATGGTCTGGTCTAAACAATAGGGGACAAAACTTTCACATTGGGGGTCCTTTATAACGTAAACGCCGCATAAATGGATTACTACATTAATAGTATAAAAGGCATCCATGATGTATGTATGTATATTTTCCGACTCCATGCTTGTACTTCGTCCTGACTTCAAACAGCGGTTGCTATCAAGTCAATATCACTTTCAAAAGTACAGCTTTCCTGCAGTCATATTTTATTAAAAATGAAGATTGAAACAAGAGCCATCAAAAAAGAAAACTGACGCCGTAAAATGTCGACTAAAAGAACTTGCAAGATCGCGTTCCTTTATCTAAAATCATATAAATTACAAAGTATTTGGACTGTAAGCACTCGGCGGTTATTTTAATGTTTCTTGCTTGAGAGTTGAGGTTCTTAGCACACTTAAATACTAGTGCGACCACAAACATATACGTAAAAAATTTGAAAATATTAAATTAAAAAAACGCAATCACGCCGTGACAATTACGACTGCAAAGTTTATATTAAAATTGTAGTTAAAGTACAATTCGAGCAGCTTTAAATGTGAACTTTTGGATGACATTTTAATTGCGGATTGTTCTTGGTTTTTACCTGAAGTACTTATACCAACAACCAAGCAATCCAAAATTAATTAATTTTTCGAAATTTAGTTTATATAATAATTACTGTGTTTATTATTTTTTGCTATCATTATTGAATAGTAAGCAAAACTTTATTTCCAGGCATTCCAATTTACCGCAGTGGCATAATATGTGCTCGAATCAAATTATATTTTGTAAACTCTTCCAATATACCTGGTTTGTATATATGATGATAATCGACACGCAATATTACACAGAAAGGATAACTTTTGATTGCCTATGTTTGCGCACTATTTTGCGGACACAAAACTGGTTGGCCAAGTGGCTATTCTATTAGTATATACGAAAATTTGTAAGACGTTTCCTGCGTAGTAAAGACCATAGGCAGATGTAATGAGGGCTCAGCGGGGCTCGCGTCCCTCGTTCTAGTTGGGTCAAAAATACAATTTTGGAATGTCTTTCAGTTCCGCTGAAACTTTTTGTTTATCACAATTTCTCCATGTTTTACTATGCATTTCATCAATTTTTGCTAATATGTGCCGCCTTTAGTCAAAATTTCCTCAATTATTGGTAATTTTCTCAATATTCTCTTCAATGGCACATGCGCCCTTTCTCTGTAGCATCCGCATCTGGTAAGGGCTGATGGAAGGTACCTTTAGTATATACACAGTTATATGCGTTCATAAATTACATTGTGATTCACAGGACCGTGCAAAATTTCAGGTGTTGAAAATTAGCATGAACAGATCAGATAATTTCTACATTATTACGACTGGTTCCAGTTGAAAGCGGCAGCTATTTTATATAGTTCTTTACACCGATAAAGTTATTGTAATTGTTTAAATCATACTCATTTCGTGCGTTGAGAATCAATTGTTTAGCCCAAGAAAATTTAAGAATCGCAGCAGTTATCACAACTTAGATAGATGTTTCACTGGGACCGTTGGCTTGTTAATAAAATCATTTATGATACACTAGTCAGTGCATGCTATAATGGTAAAGTAAATTAATGATCTACAGAACAGAAATGCAGGTCAGATTTAATTGATCCTTTATCAAAAATACTTTTACCAACATTTATGAAACACTGACACGTATTGCTGACAAAGAAAGTTGTGGCATGTCAACGTTCTCAAAACTGTAGTTGCTAGTGTTCATATCTTATAGTTGAATATTGTTATTAAAAACTGATTAAGACTCTGGAACACCATTCTTCACGAATGAACCTTCAATGCAATTGTTGTTTTCGCTGCGAAAAATGTATGATTTGTTTGCGTTTATTTATGCGTTTTAAATCATAATTGTAATAACATAATCAGGCTCAACTAGACTCTTGCAACCCTAATAATTAAATTCGCGATACAACAATTATTGCACAATAAAAAAATACAAAACACCGTAATATTAATGAAAACGTGCATAATAAAAGATTTCATTAATATTAGGAAGTTGATAAATTAATATGGTCAGAGTCTAGAAGGTTTTTAGTTAAATTGATTCTTCATATGTATTTGGTTCTACCTTTATTTGCAAGAGAATGGACTTCTTTGATGCCTGCAAATGGACCGCAGTGATGCAGTTGTGTAGTGTGTAAGCTGAATAGTTGGTTTTGATGTGCATTAACGAACTAGATTTTACTACAGTAGCCACTCGGATTTTTGTGAAATTTCTCAAGAAACAATGCGACGTTTAATATATGTGAATTGTGCAAGCTTTTCATTACAGTAATTTGTAGTAGATATCAAAATTAGGCGTGTGGCATAGCAAATAAGACTACATGTAACACTTTCTGGACTCTGACTCGAATAATAACTTTCGGGTTTGTTAGGATGGTCAAGCCGGCTTTCAAAATGAGTCCTAAAGATACAAAATACAAGAAAATAGTAATATATCCACATCAATTTGAGGTATACGGATTTGGTATCATTTTGTAGAGCTTTGAGTTGACCCTCTATGTACTTTTACATTGCGAGCGCAATAATCTGGTATTTCAACTAACATTGCTGATATTCGACGGCTCATTTTGTAAGATAATGGTCAATATAGCTGTAAGCTGCGTACGTCATTCTAAATTTTAGTTGGAACACTCAGATTTCAGCTTCATAGCGACGAGACAAGCTGCTAGCATAATTTAATATTTCTCGTGTGAATTCGCCTGATGGCCTACCCCTTGGGCTGCATTAATCTACCGAGCTAAAAATTGTTGTGGGTGCTGAATTTAGTTTCAACTAGCTTTTAATAGGATATCAAAGGTCAAAAGAGCTGGCTATTACGACATTTAAACGCCTTTAAGAGACCGTTACACTATAATGAAGTAGGCCACATTTTTTGCCGGTCGATTTGCCTTTGTATTCCAACCACATCCTTAACTGTTATCAGAACTACAAACACATCTAAAATATGATTTAATATCTTATTAAGGCTTTCAAAACAAATCTTAATCTCCGAACGTAAACTGCTCATGATTTATTGATAATTTATTGTCAAAATATAGAGATTTTAATTTCTAATTTTATTATGATTGTTTCCATACAGGCACGTGACTGCATTGCGCTGCGTGTAAATAAATGCTATTTAATATAACAAAATATGTATATAATTCAATGGCATCGGTTCCTTATCGCGAGCAACTGCGTGTAAATAGATGCTATTTAATATAACAAAATATGTATATAATTCAATGGCATCGGTTCCTTATCGCGAGCAATTTCTTTAACATTTAGATATATTAATTTCGGTACGTTGAAATATTAAAATTTTGTTGATATACACATATTTCACATTTTATGAGGTATGGATTTCTAACGTGTATATTGAAACTATTTTTAACTTACCTTACCTATCATAGAAGCAAACGTAACCGAATTATTAACAATTTAATGAGCGAAATATTTTACTTGATTATTTGGTGTAGAGCAAATAATAATTTAACTGCGTGAATGGGATGTATTGTTCATTTACGTTTGAATCTTACTAACTGCCAAACCAGCTCAGACTGTGTGCAATAAGACAGGATGCACGCCCAGTTGATTTAATGCCACGCTTCGCATTAATTAGTTTTAAGCTATTTGGTTACATTGAGTATGAAGAACTCAAGGGTTGACTACACACCCATAAATATAAAATAGGATAGTTTGACAAATGATGTAACTAGAAAGATTGTAGCTTCGCCAAGTACTAGCGATAACATCATAAACATTTTTTTATTTAATTTAAATTTATGACAAATCTATAACCAACACTTGTAACATAGCGTATTTGATATAAAGCTTTTTAACAACGATGTGCCAAGTTAGTGCAAACGTGGATTGCTGTTAATTTAGAGGACTGTGTGCGGAACTGTGCAGTTTGTTTAAAACTTTTTTAAAACTTATACATCACTTGTTTCAACAGGTCATAGAAATCAGTACATTCACTGCAACGCATTGTTTAATTATGGCGTGTTTTTTGGTAAAGATAGAAATTTGCACAAAATGTTGTACTATTTTCTGCAAAACTCATATTGCTGCCTAGAAATGTATGGTGCAAGTTTATTAATTTATTCAATAACATTAAGTGCAGCAAACTGTCAAAATTTTGTCACAAACTTTAAGAGTCGGAGAAGAGGTCAATGAACAGCGAATACTTCTGCCACATGCCATTTTACTTCTTTTTAGCCAATCTATAGATTTTGGGTAAACAAATGAACCACATAATAAAATCATGCAGATTCACGTATATATTATCGAATATTATACACTATCAAATAATATTATCCAATTCGTTGGTGTTTATGCAATTTTATACTTAAACGGCAATGACTCCGCAATATAATCGAAATGATTTTGGTATATTTTAAAGAATGCATCGACACGGCGGGTCTCGTAATAACTCCTAAATAAACGAAACGCAAAATTTATAACTCGAAACAGCTCGAAGCTAGGCTTCAACCATGCTGTTCTAACTCTGAATTTCAAAAATTTCTGCTTCAGCTGGTAAGTAAGCATATAGCACACCCTTCTTTCAGTACACATAAATTTCACACTTGACCAGCCAATATTTAACTTTTAACGCCTTTTGCCTACGAATGAGGACAGTTCATATTGTGAACAGTTGTGGTCAGTTTATCGTATGTCTGCTTGCAGGCAGGTGCATTTTTATTCGTTTGCCTTTGTATGACAACCCAGGGTAGCTCCCTGGTACCGGCTTGAGTTTGTCAAACATTTTGAGATAGACAAAATTATTTGGATGTTAAACGATTAATTAAAACAAAGACTGGCAAACAGTCGCATGTATATATTTATATATTTGCTCTAAATCGTTTCGGTTGAGGAGTTACTTCCATTGCCAGAAACAATGTATAAGATTTAAGACATACTTTTATGTATAAAATATTAATATTAATACATACATATTTGTACATTTATCTATACATAATCTACGACCAAATCAATTGCGTCAATATTGAAGAGGTTTCGGAAATTAATCAGACTTGAAATTAGAATCAAATCCAGCTACAACAGCGCCGACTTGGTGGCTAAGATATTAACAAGAAAACAAACAGACACAAATCAATCGAACCAACAACTAGTGACTATAAATGCAGCAAAATTGGTTTTCAACTCGCTACTTTATTATATACATTTGGGGCTCCAAATTTAATTGAAGTTGAAAATAGGAAGAAATGTATTCTTTCTTACTTAAATTAGACTTATCAGGTATGAAATCGGGTTCGTTCTTTCTCAAGTCTTTTGCGTGCACAGCAGGAATAATGGAGTTTTTACGGAAAAGCAATACAAATTTATATTTTATTCAAATAACAAGAAATCTTAACTTGAAATCAGTTATTTAAATTAATATAAAATTTTTATTTATTGCCTTATGAAGCATGCCAAAGGTCGACAGGAATTATAGTGTACAGCAAGACTGTTTGAATCTGCACGGTTTCTGGTGTCAAAAAGAATTTTTATTTATTATGTTATGAAGGTCGCTAAAGTGCGACAGGAATTATAGCGTACAACACAACTGTTTGAATCAGCACGGTTTCTGGTCTCAAAAAGAATTTTTATTTATTATGTTATGAAGGACACTAAAGTGCGACAGGAATTATAGCGTACAACACGACTGTTTGAATCTGCACAGTTTCTGGTGTCAAAAAGAATTTTTATTTATTATGTTATGAAGGACGCTAAAGTGCGACAGGAATTAAAGCGTACAACACGATTGTTTGAATCTGCACGGTTTTTGGTGTCAAAAAGAATGTTTATTTATTATGTTATGAAGGACGCTAAAGTGCGACAGGAATTATAGCGTACAACACGACTGTTTGAATCTGCACGGTTTCTGCTCTCAAAAAGAATTTTTATTTATTATGTTATGAAGGACGCTAAAGTGCGACAAGAATTATAGCGCACAACACGACTATTTGAACCTGCACGGTTTCTGCTGTTTAAAAAAATTTTTGTTTATTATGTTATGAAGGACGCTAAAGTGCGACAGGAATTATAGCGTACAACACGACTATTTGAATCTGCACGGTTTCTGGTCTCAAAAAAATTTTTATTTATTATGTTATGAAGGACGCTAAAGTGCGACAGGAATTATAGCGTACAACACGACTGTTTGAATCTGCACGGTTTCTGGTGTCAAAAAAATATTTATTATGTTATGAATGACGCTAAAGTGCGACAGGAATTATAGCGTACAACACGACTGTTTGAATCTGCACAGTTTCTGGTATCAAAAATACTTTTCAGGAGCGTTGTGAAATAAGAATAACTTCCTTGGTCACGTAATAAATTTTGATAAGGTTTTTTCGATATACATGGGTCGATTCAGCTTCAAAAATGTTCCATAAAACGTCGCTGCGTCATTTTGAACGTTACACGTATATAGCTATTTAAATGGAAACCTAACTCTTTGATAGTTTAATCTACATTATATTGTTATAGCATAATATAGATAACCACATATCATTTTCATTTAATTATAATTCAATTAATTTAACAATAATTAATCCTAAGATGCACTTTATGACCTTAAGAAACACAACTGATCGTAAGCAGGAATATATAACCTCGCAATTAAATTTGGTCACATTTAAATACAACTTTACTACCTATATTTCAATAATTAGGTACTCAAACATGTAACGCAAGAAATTAATGATTGACATAAAACACTTATGGCAAAGAAATACTGTCGAATTTTCTGAAGGAAACTAGCTCAAAAGAACCCAGATCAAGGATAAACTGAACAGTTTTCTAAAATTTTAGTAAATTGTATTCTATACTGCGAAAACTTTTTATAGCACTCTACACTTACCATGTAGATATTTTCTGAAATACTAATGATTTTTTGTTATTCAATATATAAAGCAGCAACAAAAAATAGTCATTTGTGTAATTTAACCGTATAAATTGCCAAAATATTTAGATTAAATTTGGACAGATAGCTTAGTGCATAATTTGCAATTTCATCTTGTTACTGTAGATTTACAACGTCGATTAATTTGACGATAACATAAACCATCATTTTTGCTTTAAAATAAAAACATAACGCGATCATAGCCGGTGTGGCCCCTCATACACGCATCAACAAATGCCACATTTTAAGATATTTTTCTTGCAAAAGCACTACAACTGTAAGCGAGACATCATAATAATTCAATTCCAAAGCGTTATAGGCGTGCTGCACGCGTACGTCGTACGCTGTTGTTTGCTGCTATTTTCGCTGTTGTTGTTAGTACTAAAACTGCGGCTGCTGCTAAATTAAGCAATCCAATTTAAGATAAATATGATGAGATAAAAGGGTGTTTAAGCTTTAAATTGATAACTACGATTAATTATAATAATATTATTATAAAATTGGTAGTTTCAATGATAACACCAAAATGGAAAGGAAGCTCAAGAGAGAAGAATAATATTGATATCAGCGTTACTGATCGTCTGTGTTAAATGGGCGTGAGAAATTGTAATATCTATTTATTATAAATATGATTATTATATTTCACGTTTGCATCGTTTGATTACATTAAGCTTATTCTAGCGTTAAGCTTTTTGTCTTATTGAAATCCTAATTCGTTTATTTAAACATAAATCGGACGTTAAAGACTGTGCTGTATATGGATTTCACGAGTGATTAATAATTTTATAAAAGCAGAATAGTTAATTAACGATTTGGTATTAACGTTTAATGAGAGGATAACAAACTTATTGTAAAGTGTATTATAACTAAATACCCGATTCCACAATCAATGTCGCGACCAATTTTGAAGTCCAAATAAGCTGAAGAGCGTACCGTTATATCCTTAAAGAAAGAACGGTTTAGTACGGCGAGTTCGGGGACGCAAGCCCACGACTTAGTCTTACGCTTAGCATATGTTTCATATAAGGGCCTTGACTCAGTATATGAAGGACTACACAGCCAGCATAAAGCCTACGCCCATCAGCTTGACTTTGACAAGTTTTGCAAGTCGATAGTTTTTGCGCGACAATTAGTCGTCGGGGTCAAATATTTTATTTGAATGACATGAGTGGTTAATGATTTTATAAACAGAGCAGTCAATTTACCATTCGGAATTATTATATATTATAATGTGTATTTTTTAAAGACCCTAATTGTGGCTACGTTATAAATTTCTATTATCACAAAACAAATTTACTCCGATATTTGTTTCTATTTTTGTCAGTTTTGGAATAAGATTTTAAATTTTATTTTTTGCCCATACGCCATGTTATTTTATTTCCATCTTCAAAATTAAGTAGATAACAAGCCATCGTTGAAATTGGGGTTCCCTTTACGGTACTTATGATTAATAACATGTTCAGCATGGCCAAGAAATCATTTTTATTACTCTGCTTTTGTAAGGAGGTTATTATTGCTCTTTTACTGTAACTTTGTGACAACAATGACCAGTTTGTTTATAGCTACGTCAGGAACAGACAATCTTAGTTAGCTGCCTGCATGAAGCAAAAATTATTATTAAGAAACGGCACACTTGTAACGATATTCAACGTACCATTTAGTAACTGTTCAATCATACGCTAGCTACTTAATTTCTACTTTATAAGTAGTGATAGGTTGAATAGTGTCATAAAATTTGTGAGCCTACTGTCATCACTTTATAATCAATATCGCACATATAACACAAACTATGTCGCTTTTTAAAAATATGAACGCTGTCATACTTTTGATGTATAATGTATATATATTAGCAAGAGTGCATTAGGGAAGAGTATGACACTTCCCTGCACTCACACGTAAACCCGTGTTTGATGATATTGGCGTTTTCGGCCTGACCCCCAGTTTTTTTTGGTGGGAGGTGGGAGTAGGTCGGAACACTCCAATTTATATGGGGTCGGTTTATAAGCTGCTCATGGTTTAACCGACTCCCCCAGAAATTAGAGGACGACCATCCCCACCGCCTCCCCCCCCCAAAAAAAAATAACTGGGGGTCCGACTCACCCCCCAGGAAGTGGAGGGTTCGGGACATCTCCGTCTCCCAGAAACTTGGGGTCAGGCCGAAAACGCCCGTATCATCAAACACGGGTTAACATTACAGTGCAGGGAAGAGTCATACTCTTCCTTAATGTACTCTTGAAATTAGCAATTCCACACATTTCCCATTCTGTTTTAGATCGGCCCAATACAGAGGACAAATTTATTATCCAACTTGAAACTGTTAACAAAATCATGTTTTCGCTAGAATTGCAAAAATTCTTTCGGTTTGCTTTCTAAATATTACCCTTTGAGCATCCTTTAGATTGAAAGTCCCTTTATCCTATTGATTTTGACTCGCAAGCTCTTTTAAGATGCATAAAAAGCAAGATGAATACATTTATAATCAAATATTTGGGTCTAAGCTTACTAGACATCATACTGAGGATCCGATTTTCGAGCATTTGTTGTCTCCTGCATATTTAATTCCAGCAATTTACAAAATATGGCTATATTAGTTGATACGAATTGAAACGCTGAGGCTTCTAAAGCTGTTAGCGGTTGCGTTAGTGCACCATGGATAGTTAAATGGTTAGATGGTTCCTGTCTTAAAGTCATTCGCGTCGAGAGTTGGACGATCAGATTAAAGTCTATAGGATTAACACCTTGGCCATAGATTCTGATCAATATGAAAATTTGTAATGATCCTTTTGTAAAGGTCACATAGCTAATAATAATTGCTTAGATTAGATGTGTTTTAGATAAAATCTACCTAACACCGTTGTTGCTATTGATTGAGAATTTTTAGGCAGAATCTTAGTGCTTGATGAGAATATTAAGGCGCGTTCACACGCTCAAACTTTTTGCTAAAAATTTTAATGCATATATTTTTGCATTTTCAGCAAGTTTGAACATGTTGACACTGTTCAAACTTTTCAAGAATATTTCTCTAGCCAATCACGTACGATATATATTACCTGAAAAAGTTTGAGCTCAAATTTTGATCTCAAATTTTGAAATATTGCAATTTTCCTTTAAAAATCACCGTCAAATTTTGATCAAAATTTGAGCGTGTGAAGAAGCCTTTATCTATAGGTCAATCGGATGTTTAAAGACGTGTTCACACGCTCAAACTTTTTGCTCAAAATTTGAACTCAAAATTTGAGCTCAAAATTTGTTCAAATTTTGATCAAAATATGAGGGTAATTTTTAACGAAAAATTACGATATTTCAAAATTTGAGAACAAAAGTTGAGCTCCAACTTTTTCAAGTAATGCATCTTGTCAGTGATTGCTTACAGGAATATCCTTGAAAAATTTGAACAGTGTTCACACATTCAAACTCACCAAAAATAAAAAAAAGATGCTGTCAAACTTTGACCCAAATTTGATCAAAATTTTAGCTCAAATTTTGATCAAAATTTGAGCAAAAAGTTTGAGCGTGTGAACACACCTTAAGTCAGCCTGATATACTAGTTTATCTAATCCCATTGCTGTGAGAAGATTCGAGTTTATCTGTGGAAATATCATTTTTGTTAAGCAAGAACGTCACAGAAACTAAAATGTTTTCGGTAAAAATTTAACAATATTCTGCAATATATTAGCATATGTGGTCTATAAATATCTTGAACTCAGTCCTTAACCTTTGCTGATTATTAGGTAGGAATTTTTACTACATTTTAGTATAACAACTATACAAAATTTTGCTGCATATTTATGCTAAATGAAAACCAAAATTGTTTAACATGAGTTGAAATTTAAATTTATGTGAATTATAAATCTTAAAATTAAAGTTAAAATTAAACTAAAATTTAAGCATAATATTGCTAAAGTAAATTTTTAGGTTTATTTTTTCCACAAAGATTAACATAACATAATTATGCTTAAATGTTTGTTATAATTAATAAAGTATAATCAAGTATCAAATCTTGTTCACTGTTTGTAACAAGCATAAGTATGCTACAAATTAAGTATAATCGCGTTAAATTTTTATTTAACTGCAATACTATGCTAACTATATTAAGAATACGAATTTTCCGCGCAATTGAAAGCGTTCTTTAAGGTTTCATGCAGATTACTTAACTGTGTCGATAATATTGTGGATTTAACAGGTGAAATGCATACTGTTGAAAATAAAAAATGTTTTACAAAATATAAGTTTAATCCGATTAACCCACTGGCCCATGTCACCTTTAGGGACGGACGTTATCACGTTAGAAAAAAGAACAGCTTAGAGCGGGGGGTTCGGGGGGCGGTAGCCCCCTACTTAGGCTCAGGCTTAGTACATGGCTCATATAGGGAACTTAGTTTAGGCTAAGACTAAGGGTTAGTCTTAGTATATCAAGAACGGCATGGCATGCATTTCACTTCCGCACTTAAAGGTTACATTGGCCAACCCACTAATACCTTGTGCTGGCAAAACGGGAGCAGCGTGCATTACGAAGTGTTGCTGTTAACTGAGTTTGTCGAGTAATGTTCGATTGCACATACTTTATTATTCAGTCGTTTAGAGAGTTGACTTTAAATAAATAAACAACATCTACATGAAAGGTCAACGATACGACTTCGCCGTTCGTGGTTATACAGTCGGCGTTGAATTCCTAACGAAAATGAAAGAACGAAGTTCTGAGATTTTGAAACCTTGAAATAATATACAAAATAATTTGGCTATTAAATTGCTAATACAAATTAGTCTATCCATAGATGAACTATATAAATGTGTTTAGGTTAGCAAAATATATTTAGATATGTATTCACCACAGCTCATACAATAGGGACACTGTTCACTACTTAGATATATATTCATATATTCACACAAAAAGGGTACTGCGTGGCTGCCGCATCACCAAACTGGAGAAAACCTCGAAGAAGAGCCTTTACCACCTGAAAACGGGCAGTGCTTACGGACGTGGAGTGGCTATTCAGAGCAAATCCTTGTAGACGCTGGAGACGAGCAGGTCATGGTCGAGAACGCAATCGATCGTAATCAGAGGAGATCGCAAACCAAACTGGTTCTGGCCCTCCGCATCAGTGGGGACAGATGAATACAGACGAGGTGAATATTCATAGTATTATTGTCCACATATTTCGGTTTCTGTTCCTGGAAATATTTCGGAACAGCAATAAAACCGATTTTGCCCACCCCGCACTCTATGTAACATATTATTTTGATAGCAAATCTGAATTAATATAGCAGTTTTACATTCAAAATATTTTAGGAAAGCTTTACTGTTTTACATACAACTAAACTTGCGTTTTCCTCTTACATTGTAGTTCATTGTACATTAATTAACCAATATATTATTGGATTTATGGTAATGAAAGCCGGCAAGACAGCATGATATGGAGCTATCAATCTTTCGAGATTAGATAAACCACAATTAAAGATGTTGTGTCGCATTTTGGCGTGGTTGCACGCCGACGATATAATATATTTGCCTGGCGTCAAATTTTTGTAGGCATTACCTAATCTAGCATTGTAAATTAATATTTAGTTGTTATGCATAAATCAATAACAAGAGAGATTAAAAAGAGTTGTTTGAAATTTATATGTTGAAACAGGCAGAAGTGGGTCTCATTAATTACCCTAGAGGATCCCGTTTGAAGGACCTTTGTTGCTTTGCATGAAACTAAATCAGAGCCTAGAGGACGGTAAATCAGACTTGTCAAAGACTTAATGACGTTATCTACTGCAGCACGAACTAAAAAACACAACGCCAATTTTAGTCTCACAAAGAAAACCATTATTAATCCTAATTAACTTGCCTACAATTAATACATTGTCTTGGGTATATATTGCTGTTTTTCTTAAAAATCGGAATATGTTTTATTTCGATGCCTATCCGCTGTCCCCCAACAATGATATTTCCTTTGAGTACCAAGCCGAAGGACCAATTCTTAGCTCGTTGATGACCATCCACAAACTGAAATGCAACCAATGTATGTTTAACGTGCTCCTACACATTGACATGCTCAACCACTGAAGGAACGTTTCAAGCGCTAAACACCAAATTTTTTACTGCTTCCTGGGCAAGCTCTATATCATTTAATCACACATTTACACAGCTCTAAAATTTTGGTGTGGCATTTTCAAGCATACGTGCTCATAGAGCAATTAGTGGGTCAATCCTTGAGTCGGCATGCCCACCTCGTCCCGCTCTGGTAGGTGCTCCAACCCCCTGACAGCGCCGCAACCACCAAACACACAGGCGTCGAAGGTCACCTCTCCTGACACCCCCGCTGCCCCTTGGAACTTTGGACATTGAGCAGATTTTTAAGGTAAATAAGTTAATAGTGAGACAAAATGTCATCGAAGATCAGTAAGCGCGAAATGCTTTCATTACTACGGTGTCCCACCGGCGTTTTGTGTACCCCTTATTTACATAGATGCTTCTCGAAAATTATTTTAATATTCCATGGAAACGAGCTTTCTAATATTCAATATTAAAGTTAGCTTCCACATTTTTTGTTATATTGAAAGGTAAAAACATACATATTTTGTGAAACTTTAACATATTTTTGGGATCAGGATATTGTTTAAATTGAGCTGAGTTTCGACTTGCGCAGAAAATTTTACACTGTTTTTGTAAATAAAAATTTTGGCCCTCTTTTTGATGTACCCTCTTATATTGCTTACATAACTGATATTAAAACAATTAGTAATTCTGCACTTACTAGAAACGTTAAATTATATTTTTTGCAAAGCCGTTCATCGAACATACAAGCAAAAGCGCAAAATTAGTGTCTGATCTATTGCAAAACCCTAAAATTGCTTTATATAAGCTAGAGGATAGCCATAATTTTAGATTAATTTTATTTTGTGTAAGCGCACAAATGTAACATTTTTTATATTTACACACCAAAGTGTATTACTGAATATATGCTACATGTGCATCATGTTCGTTGCAGCTGTGATATGAAAGTGTTGAACAATTATTTAAAATTGCCCAAATATTATCGGCTGCTTTGCCAATAATAATATATAATAATGCCAGATTTGACGTTTTGCGGCATTTGCCGAAGCAAAACCCTTGAAAGGATGCCAATCACATTCCGTGTTTACACATCGCTCCGATCGTCTTTACACCATATTTTCCTGAAGCAACATGACCTTAGACTCGTGCCCCGGATTATTACTTGAAACAAATCACACAATAGTACTTTTATGAAAACTTTTCTATGCTATGCTTCTACAAACACAAATATAAACACTTGCCTTCGTGGCAACAACACCACTGCTTAGTTAATAGCAATTAAATAATTACAACTGTTCCCTCTCCACAGCCGACTCAGGTATTTCTATTATTAATTGCTCAAATCCTTTTTTGTTCCTAAAAATATAACGCATTTTTTATTTGAAATAATTAATATGTTTATACTCTATATTGACATGTTAGTTAGGTAACTAACCTCTGTAATGTTGACTTCTGATATTGTTTTGCACAAAATGTGTGTAACATTTCTGTAACTCATAAGTTTTAATTATGTATCATGCCAAAAGCGGACCTAAAACTTACATCAAAACGTTTTTATATTTAAATTTCGTCACGAAAGAATATATTATATATACTTTTTTGCAAAAGTTTTAATGTCCGTAATACGATAAACTCATTAACAGAATGCTATTATGGGCTTCTATCATTGAGCATTGTTTTAAACAAATTTATACACGCAGCACTTCTACCAAACTTTTCAAAATACTAACAGCAGCAGGATGGAATTAGTGGCTGGTGTGAGCCAAACGGTTAAAATGCACAAATTTAATAAAATATGTGATGAATAGTTTTGAAATTTGGAAGAATTTTTGTGTTATTGCATGTGTTTAAATCTATAAATCTCTTTTTAGTTATTTAATTTTAAATTAAATTTTCTGTAGTTAATTACCGTTTTTATACAGTTTTTATGCAAATGAAAATTACTTCGTTCAAAGATTAATTAAATTTATGAAAATATATAATAGATTTAATGAGACTAGAAATCCAGGAAGACAATGGGTGAGCGGCATAGGGTGAAGGAACAACAAAATATGTTCTGTGCTCTTAACCTTTGAAAATGGTTCGTAGTACACCATTTAAAAGTGGGACAGCGCTACAGAAACATTAGAGACGACCAGACTCCCTTACTACAATTTAAGTCATAGCAAAGTTGAGTGTAAAAATGGAAAAAGCTGGGAAAATGTCGGCTTTGTCAGATTTGCAAATTATATAAGTGCCTCACGACATTTGTCAAAAGTTGCTTAACTGCTTATAAATTTAAAAAAATTCGAGTAGTGTTGTTCTAATTTTTTACATGCCAGAAAACAAACTTATTCTTGTCTACGTATCATAGTACTGCATAATAGTATATATCCATGTAGGTGTCCGAGGTCCGTCATATCAGGGCTTGTGGATCGTCATTGCAACCCAGTGTTTCGTAAGAAGTAAATATTTCAAATTTTAGAAACTCATCATTGTCTCCAGTTCTTCCTAATATTTCTTAAATTTTCTATTGTTTTTTCATTCAATTTCGGAAAATTTATACTAATTTTCCACATATGTTCCTCAATTTTTTAAATTATGAGCACCGCTTAGGAGCGCGGAAAGGGGGATTAAATATAACTAAAGGGAGACCGACAGTCAGACGTAACCCACCCCTGTGAATAACTACGGTATATATACATATTTATTTGCATATATACATGAATATATAAAAATAGCATAAATGCGCTCATGCAAGCTTAATAGCTTAAATTGAATGCTTTAGGTAACGCTGGCACAGACGCATTTTGTGGCGTGAAATGAATTATCTAACACCAAGATTCACTTACGCAACAGTGTTCTCAGCAAGAATCCCAATGGATTATCTAAAGTATTTAATTAGTGGAATCTGAAACTTTAAGATAAACTAAGATCCGAGTTTTATACGAAGATAATTATTAATTTGCGTTAAATTAATAATAAAATCATTGTAGATCAACCGTTATTATTTCTGCTCTTGTCATAAGGGAATGTGGTTTAATCCGTTTTTAAATTTAAGCGTTATACGGTTTCTGTGAGACGATGTCGTCGTGAGTGTGAAACAATTTATGCTGCCTTTTGCTGCGTTCGACGACCTACAAATGCACTTTTGCATTACAAGTATTAAAGCAAGTTGTTTATAATTATTATTATTATTAATTATTATTATTATTATTATAATTATTCGTCGCTCATCAGAAATTAGCCGTCGGTATTTTCAAGGAGGGTTGATTTTAAAATATGGAACTTGTATACTTAATGCTAGAAAATAGATGCTCTTTTATTGAGTTTGTGCGCACCATCCAGCATAACGTGTACGTCAAAAATGCAAGAGCAGATGGTACGGAAACAGCGTTTCATACTGCTGTTTGCGAGTTTTCACGGTTACATCGGTATTGTTAGCAGGATAGTATTTCAATGATTCATTAATATTTTAATTTACTAAGCTAATGATTATAAAATATTAATTTTATGTTTTGCTATATATCGTAAGAAACTGGGTGCCGCTTTGCGAATTTTATTTGTAAAAATGATTCCAATAAGAGTGTACAACGATGGTTCTTCACGTAGACTGTGTATGCCAAATGCTAGAAGCCTCACCACCAGTGCTATGATGACTAGTTATTCGGAAATCAGAGCCTTTAATAGTGAGTTGACTCTGTTTTGACCTTAGTGTAGTACATAAAATTCCACGCCGAGGAGTCTGCTCAACGCTTCAAACACTTTTGAGATATATCAAACGAACACTAACGTCAATTTCCGAAATTGTACATAAAGAAATGCAAACGATATGTGTCAAGCGCTTTGTTGCCGCAAGCGTAGTCCATACATGGAATTTCTTGCTTGAATATTTAAATATGAAACCGTCTGTGAATGCACTAAATCTAAAAATTGCTTTATCTGTTAAACCTTTCCAACAGTAGCGTAATGCATTTTGTCCGCTCAATACGCTAGCCAAGTTTGTAGTGGGCCGTGAGTTCGCACCTACATTGTTATTCGGTGGCTTTGCGAAATTTAACGAACCTAGCAACACCTCATAGATAGCGCAGGGGCTAGCGTTCAAGGCGGGGGTCCAAAAGATCCAGCTTCAGTCCGCTGTGGATCCACAAGATAATTCAACATTACAAGAAATACAGTTTAATTGAAGCGTCAAAGAAACCGAAGTTTCAACTAACGCTCGATCAATCAAGTTTTCGCAGGACCGGCATTTCAGGTATATGATTCTCCGCGGCAGTAACGTTTCCATCTTAAATTTTGGGTTTTGGACGGAAAGTATAGTGTATTTATTTTCTAAATTTATCAAAATTCTCTGAAACTACATATACCTATCCATTTCCTTAGGAAGAAAAAATCGCAAAAAACAAGTGTCAAAATACAAAATTGTATAGTTTCTAGTTCAAAAATTGGGTGTCAACACGTTACAACATTTTTATCTCAAAAATTAATTAAACTTAATGGCTTATGTAACCTTTAGGGGCAGAAGTGAAAGGCATGCTATGCCATTCTCAATATACTAAGCCTAAGCCTTAGTCTTAGCCTAAGCTAAGGTCCTTACATGCAGGGCCGTCTCAAGCTCATTGTGGCCTGTGGGCTGATGGTTTGATATGGCCTGTTTGCCGAAAACGTTTCAGATACTGGTATGTTCCAATAGCTCACATTCACTAATTCTCTATACTGTGGCACAGAAAACACTTCACAAATACTATGACCAATATACATTTTAACAAATACCAATTATATTTCATGTCGTTTCTTACCTTTGCATGTTGTCTGTCTGTATCCACCTATCAGTTCCTACAAATCTTTCTTACGGCTCTTCATTTCAGCAAATGTGTCCACTAAGTCCGCGAATTCAAGGCTGCGAAGTAATTCAGATTCAACACTCATAAGCACAAGAGCTGAAAGTCTTTCTTCCTCCATTGTTGAACGATAAAAGTTTTTGACTAGCTTGTCAACAGTTTCACCATTAGGCAGCTTCGACCGAAACATAGAATGTTGCAAGTAACGATTCTGCTTGGCATATTGACGCCCGCTTTCTTTGAAATCTGAGTCCTTATTGCGACAAGCATCAGGTCCATGTGCAATCCAATAGTCTCGCAAGCTTTCCGTTATTGGCTCCCATAAACCTGGATCCGTTTCTGCATAATGTAGCGTATCAGCTGTAATCTTCTCGGCCGGACAGGAAGAGCTGGATTCTTTTACAGCCAATGGCGATACTGAGGCGGAAGGTTCCGATACATTGGCGCCAGCTGATTCCTGATGCTCCTGTTCTAACACTTCATCACCGACCGCGTCCGTATGTGAACCTGAACCGGTGTGAGACGAACTAGGTTGAAAAAATGATGCAATGTTAGGAGTTAATGACACAGTTAATTCGTCACGCCTCTTTTACTCTTCGAGTTCCTTTTGTCTCTTCCACCCACTTTTCCGTTTAGACATATCGTAGAATGCACGAATGAATAATGTTTATACTTAGGACCAGAATCAATGAAACCAGCTTAATAATAATAATAATAAAATATGATTCGCAAAGCGTTACCAGGCTTAAATATCCTGAAATGAGCAAAAGAGAACCATATTCACTTGGAACTGAGCCACCAATGAGGTGATTGGGCCGATAGGTCAAAGAGACTTACGTTTGATACAATGTAAAATGGTTGCCTGCTAGTGCCAATTCACTTACGAAACTGTGACATTTTAAAGGATTTATGGCCTGGAGTTACAGTTTCATAGCAATTCTTGGGTGGTCGCTATCCATAAATGGCCTGACTTAGATAAAAATTTAAGCCTTTGTTAGAAAATTGGCATTAAAACTTATGCAGTCGCCCAAAAATGGCCTGTCCCCAAAGGTGGCCTGTGGGCTATAGCCCAGTTAGCCCTACCCTAGAGCCGGGTCTGCTTACATGAGCCATGTACAAAGCCTAAGTCGGGAGGTTGCCGCCCCACGAACCCTCGCTCTAAGCTGTTCTTTTTTCTAACGTTATAACATCCTGCCCCTAAAGGTGACATGGCCAACTATATGTCTTATACTTTTGACTATTTTGTGAAACCAATGTTCCCAAGTTTAAATGTTTCTTTATTACCTGACAAGCCAAGGTTCTATGCATGTATATATTGTGATATTCGCACTATCTCAAGAATGCCAAAATGTAGAGTGGAAAAAAGGTCCTGTTAATGAATCAGTTATAAATGTTGTCCATTAACTTGCAATTCTATTTTTGGTACGTGTAACCTTTTCAAAACTAGTCCTGATACTTGTCTTTTTTGGCCAAGATTATCAATTTCTTTACTAGATATATAAAAATTTTATTAAGGTTATGTATGCCTTAGGCAATAGCAGACATTAATTCTGAAAAAGGGTGTTTCAGCCTTATAACTTTTGAACTCAAAAATAAACATGCTTGCTTACTTTGTCATGTTGTACGCATGGGTAAATTATACATACATTCTGATGGGTACTGTACTGAATAAGGGACACCATAAAATGTTCAAGATCAACAAATATAAATTTCAATTTGTTAATAAAAATTAACAAAATATATCACATTAGCAAGTGAACCTAATATATACATTATAACTATGTAATGCTTAAAATTTTGTTTCAGCTCTAATAATTCAACAGCCGATCGGGATATTTCACTAAATTGTTTTCTGTTGGGTGCATTTAATTCTACGCGTCTGCCGCTACAATAAATTGCATATAACTCCGCCTGTTCGGGAGCAGGGGTCAAAGAATTACATACTTCAGCCTAATATCTAGCCGTTTTTGCGATTATCGTTTTCTATTTTTGCGATTTTTACTATTATCGATTTCGATAGGTTATAAGTGAACCGATTCAGCTCAACATTTAACAGTGGCTCGGGCCTTATGTGGCTCGCCTGCGGCAGTAGCGTCGCTGAAGTAAGAGCTCGTACGAATAGAAAACAGGGTTAAATATTATTTTAGTGCAATATCTAAGCTAATTTTGTTAGGTCCTCTCGGCTATAGCCGCAACTCCAATCTATTTTAGTAGATGTATAATTTAATATCCCATTCGAACCGCATTGATTGGCTGAATCGAATGTTATCAAAGTATTTGCAATTAATTCGTATGTGTAGGAGCTGCTGCCATTTAAGTAAAATCTTAAGTCTTATCTAATCTGCGAAATCAAGGATTCAGCTGGTTTGGACACCATTCGGCCAAACTCGTCCAGTTGTATATTATAATCGAAAAAATTATTGTCAGAAATATTGTTCTAATGGTGATTTTTTAATCGTCTCGACGAACGGAGCCAAGTGATACCAAAATTAGCTGTTTCATCAAAATTAACAATTTTCGGGCTGAAGAGGTATAGTCTTGTAAACTTATTTTGTTATTACGAAATCACAATATAATATTAAAAACCAATTCGATTTGGCTCATATGTTCACAGCGCATATTTATTTGTCATTACGTTAGGTACATGATGTAGGATACAATTATTGCTCTCATGAACGTTGCCCGACAGTTGCCTTACCTTTCTAATAACAGTAATGAGATAATTTTTACCAAGTAAAATTAGATTAATGCTACCAAACCAACGTTTCAGCGCAGCTTCTAGTATGCGACATACACTGAGCAATTCCAGTGTTAAGTGTTGTAACGTATATTATTTATAAATATAAAATTCTAAATCAAACGGCCATAATTTGCATTTTAGTATTAACCACAAAGTAAAATGAAATGAATCCGGAATAAAATATAGTAAATATTTCCAAGATCTAATAATTTATTGGCAAATTTACTCTGATATCATATTGCCCAAATCAAGATTAATAATTGTTTCATTTCCGCTTTTTCATACTTTGAAATAAAACCTTCGATAGTAGTTTGCATATAGCTTGACTGGTTTAGGCAGGCACAAGACGTATTTTGACTGTATTGAAAGTCTATTTGCATTTTACCGGCGACATATATAGTTACAATTTAATACGAACATGATAAAATAGGGATTCAAAGGGTCCTAGTTGTAAACAAATTAGTCAGTTTACATTAAAACGACGATTCGTGGATAGCTTGCTAAAACTGTGTCTGGTTTAATTAGGTCAAAACCAAATATTTGTTGTGTTGAAACCTAACTCATATGCAGCTGAGATCAACGACCAGTATTGGACATGAGACAGAGACACTGCCGTCGCAAACTGTTCAAAAATAGAGGGGCTTGTCCTTTACATTCATTTTGTTATAACCCTGTTAGTTAATGTTTTCACGTTTGTCAGTAAAAAGTAAGATGGGCCGGCATACACCGATCATCCTCATTTGAAGACCATGTACTGAGGTACAGTTACAATGAACTTGATAAAAGTGAGAGCTGGGTCCATAACCCAAAAGGCTAATGTTTTTTTAACATTGAGTTAACTTTTATCCTATTGCTAACCTAACAGGCCTGCCCCCTCTAAGAGACCGAAGGCCTCCCCCGAAGACCCGTCTACCCCCTCCCCCGGGATTTCTGACATCGGTCCATGTAAGCATAGTACGTGTATATACAACAAAATATAATGTAAAAACACATATTATATTAATGTCATAAATTTTATTAATATTTAGGGTGCATTAGGGAAGAGTATGATAGGTCCCTGCACTATAACGTTACCTCGCGTTTGATGGTACGGGTATTGCAGTTTTAGGGGTGTCGTCATGCACAGACTTCCAAGATTTGAGACGGAACAGCTCGGTCCCCCAGTTTTGGGGGATCGGTTTAAAAGCAGCTACCAGTTCAACCCAAGCCATCCGAGTCACCCTACCTAAAACTAAAGGCTGTGCTTGACGGCCACCCCTAAAACTGGGGTTCAAGCCGAAAACGCCCGTATCATCAAATACGGGCCCCGCACATTAGTGAGCAGGGAAGTGTCATACTCTTCCCTAATGCACTCTAGATATTAGTAAAAGGTATTAATAATATAGCAATATTGTTATTAATATTGATAATAATAATATTACTATCAATAATATTAGTTAAGCAAAACGCTATGCACATCTTAATTTGACATTAGCATATTTGTTAAGCGGCGATGGAAGCGGCGAGAGATGGTGGCAGTCCCCTATATTTTCAAAGTAAGACAAGGCCGCCGTAATGTGACCTCTCTTTTTCCCACAAACCTCCCCCTTTGAGCTTTGCTGTGTTTCTAGTGTTTTGCGTGTTTCTGTGTTTCTAGTGCTTTGAGCAATTCTAGTGTTTGTTGAGCTATTAGTTTTTATGAAAAATATATAATTCATTATCAATCTAAAACTGAATTGACATGGTGTTGTTCAGAAATTATATCCGGAATGATCTATCATTGTCCAATTAAACAAAATATACATTTATTATAAACGAAACGGATATAAATAAAACACTTCACCTTTTGCCACGTTAACACTGAGTTCGTTCTGACTAATGATCTCTGTCCGACTGAACAGTGAATCAAAATTGTATCGACTTATAAAAAACAAGCGCACAGATCGGGTCCAGATACTATAATTGAATGGTGATAATCTTTGGCTGGGGTTAATCAATTATAATCCCTACGTAATCCGATCGCTAGAGACGAATTCAATACTCATAAACTTCATGTGAAAGGTCAAAATGAGCCTATTTGGTAGGTTTATATTCGACGATCGTTGCCGCAATGGGGAATAACTTCGGAATTCGGAAAATATACGAGTACTTAAATTGCTTTTGCGCATCACAGAGTTCATGTTCGCGTTTGCAAGACTGCAAATACCGATGGTAGATTCTGATATCGCATTTCTTTGACGATTGAAGTGATTTTAACCACAGAACAGTTATTGCAATGGTGTATGCAGTTAAAGTGGACTAACGCATAATACTAATTAAACCAAAATAATGATATCTTTGACTTTATATAATGTGTTAACACAACCCAAAGTCTAATTATGATTAGAAATACAGTAAGACAAGTTATATTATAATGTCATACATTTGCTCCAAGCGCTGCATTTACATTTGCTTCGCAAGCAATTTGTGTATCAACAACATGATTGCTTACCAAAAACGAGGCAACAGTCAGTGGCAATCAAATTATCAGGAAATGAAATAATTATAATTCTCCGTTTCCAACTAACTATTACTACTAGAATTACAATTATATATTATATATATATATATATATTGTATAATAATAATAGTGTTGTGGGTTGTGTATTCTATTTATTTTATAATATAAATTATAATTGATCTCACAAAACCACCAGAAGACCCACATTTTGCCGTTTTAAACAAGTAAGCAAAGCCAAATTGGTCTTAGCCAAATAGTGCAAAATTGAACAGGAAAAGAAGGAGGATCCATTTAATTTAACGCTTGATACTGACTATAATAATAATTATAATACTGCTCGGTTTGATGCACAGTATCGATGGATTTGGGTTGGTCAAAAGACGCAAATTGGCTTTCACATGATATCTATAAATATAATGTGATGTTGGTATATTAAAATAAATACATATGTAAGTGTGTAAGATATCTCGCGATAAAGATCGAATATTTGATTGATACAATTAGCTCCTGTGAGCGATGCCACCGAGTCTAGCTTTTGCGTCTTCGGTCAGAATAGTTGCTTCTGTTTAGCTGATGGGCATAAATAGTCTGTTTTAGTGCGGCATGTGTAGTACAAAACTTGTTTTATACGTTTAACTGCATTTTCTAACATTTTACAATAATGTACACAATTGGGTTTATACTTTGTACAACTTGTGTAATTTCTGATATTTTACGAAAGTGTGCTGTTTCGTTAATGCTTAGTACCGTTTGAGATTTTTTTTATAATCTATTACAACGGCGTATGATTAGGTTAATTTTAATGTCCGATTGTGTTCTCCTGATATATTGCAGACATATACAATTTGGTTTATACTTTGTACAACTTGTGTAATTTCTGATATTTTACGAAAGTGTGCTGTTTCGTTAATGCTTAGTACCGTTTGAGATTTTTTTTATAATCTATTACAACGGCGTATGATTAGGTTAATTTTAATGTCCGATTGTGTTCTCCTGATATATTGCAGACATATACAATTTGGTTTATACTTTGTACAACTTGTGTAATTTCTGATATTTTAAGAAAGTGTGCTGTTTCGTTAATGCTTAGTACCGTTTGAGATTTTTTTTTATAATCTATTACAACGGCGTATGATTAGGTTAATTTTAATGTCCGATTGTGTTCTCCTGATATATTGCAGACATATACAATTTGGTTAGTTCCTAAGTCAGATTGTGGTTGTTTTTTTCTGGTATTTCACATATGAATACAATTTGGATAACGCTTAAAACAGATTGTGTTGTTTATGATATTTTACTAATTCCTATAATTTGTCCAATGCTAAGGACAGATAGTTTTCTGATATTTTATAAATGTGTACAGATTGGCTAATACCTATGACAGATTGAATTTTTTTCTGACATTTTTGGTAATTGTACAGCTTAGTTAATTCAGCTCAACACAATCCAATATGTTAGCTAACAAAGAGGCCTTGCAACAATATATTAAGGCAACAGTTACAAAGGTATACAAAATTACAAGTATTATTTTTGCGGTCACGTTGTAATGTGCCCTCTGTTTGGAACTTTTGCCCTCTGTAATCGTGACCCTACAGTATAGACAGTCAGGGTGACACCCATTGTGTAAATCAATTGTCGAGGGTGTACCACACACCCCTAGCTACTATATTTTTCCTTGACAGTGTCGCACACACCCTTAGCTACCAATCTGGAGCGAATTACTATTACGGACATCGTCTGTAGCTAATGCGGTTCATTAGTCAGTTGTCCTGTGTAGTTTTTTTCTAAATTTGCGATATTTGTATCTAGCACATATGAACATTGCTCAAATAATTCTGAACACTGTCAATAAAACTGCCAGAAGACACGGTGTGCCTCACACTGTCGAGAAGTTGTAATACGCGTAACTAGCTACCTTTGAAAAAATTTATTAAAAACATGGGGGTGTCTCATATACCCTGTTGTCAACAGTGTGCCTCACACTGTGTGGTGTCCATAGGTTCCAAACGTTGGGAACATTATAACGTGAACCGCCGCACTAAGACACGAGGAGTGTTATCAATAAACATGAATCGTAGCAGTAAAGATAGTATTACTAATCAATGGAGCTAAAACAACTTACAAATAATCTAATTGTCGTAGTGCAAATAGTTTGTAAAATCAATTTTACATAGCATTATAGTTCTAAACATTTTTACATTGACGCCATTTTACTAGCTGTCGTTCCTGGACAATTTCAAGAAGAGCATTCTACTTATCAATTATTCGGGATATAAAATGGCGCTTTCGCTGTTGGACAATTTCTTATACTTGATGCAATGCAGGTAGAAATCAGCGACTTGAACACTATTGTTATATACTGATTGGTAATTTGAAACGTACACAGGAACATCAAGGTCCGATCTTCGCTACAGTAACCGTGTGACAATATGCATTTCTTCAGAATCACATATATTGGCTTTTAAATAGGTAAATATATAATTGAATGTGCTAAGCAAGGATGCTTACTAGACTGGATGCGTTCTGCTATAGGTAAGTCGTTTTAGCTCTATCCAGCGATTATAGCGAATATATATAGCAAATTCTTGGGTCTGGCTGCACGAACCCTACATGTCGCCAAACTCACAGCCAGAGCAACTACGCTTAGGCCTATAGAAATTTGAAGATGGGAGCAAGTTTCGTTAGTTGTGAATGGCAAAATAAATTTGTCAGTTCGTCTTTATCGATAGCTTTGGGCTCAAACTGAAGCAGTAGGAGCTGAGCTCTCTTGCGGCCTCTGTTGCCATGGGTCTGCATGTAACACATGAATTGATCACTGCAAAAGTCCAGAGTGACGCTATATGATACCACACAAGACAGCCGTTTTCTATCTTACTCCTTTCAGAAAGCACTAGTGATATTAGCGGTGAACAGAAGTTTTGGTCCTTCAAACATATCATTATTAATCGTTTCCGCAGAATTGTTGGCAGTGGATTTGAAGAGAAAGTTTCGTTTATTTGCAAATTGTAATTGGTATAACACTACGAGGTTAAGGGTAATCTTAGAAAGGATAGTGATTAAAGTATCTTCGCTTTAATTACGATTTGGTAAATATCATCGCATAGAGTTCTGTGTTTATTGAAGCAATATGGATTGGTGTCAAGTTTCAACCTAACCTTTCTTCTTGATCGGGCTATTCTGCTAGATATTGTGCTGGTGAGACGTTAAGACTAATCAATGTTTTACTGGCTAGCTGGAATTAGAAGTGATGAGCACAAATTATGCAGTTGCTAGGTTCTATATTTTTGAAGATAGCTAGCGCAATTTCCCTGACATTTCTTACAAATTCACCGTGATGTTAAATGAATATTCTGTTGGCCTAAAGTATAACACTAAGCTTGAATATGGTTATTTCATTTCGTTTTTATATTATTGTATTCGCGTGTAGCATACATCACAACGTAATTCACACAATATATTGAACTTAATATGCTAGCGTGAAGATCCCTCTTGCATCTTTATCATGGAGTGTTGGAATTATTTTGTTGTTATGTTTTTCATTTTGTGTTTCTAATGTTCTAATTTTTTAAATTTTTTCCATGCTTCCAATTTTATATGCTTTTTAGCATTCTTTTAAATTTTGCAAATTCTATATATTTCTGACAACGAAGAAACAAATCGCCCGGGAAATATCGAAACTATAAGAACTGTCAAAATATTTTGTAAGAATCAGATACCATGGTATAAATTGTACTTACACCAGCGTCCCTCCACTGTTGAGTGTTGGTCCATGTTAACCGCTTCTCAGTGCAGTAATTTAGACGAAGTAGTTACCGTTTTTCTTGCAATCACTGCATTTTCCATTAATCATATTGTTTATTATTTTTATATTAATTATATTTTAATTTATTAATCTATTATTTTATAATATATATTTTGTGGTATAGGTCATAGTCTTAATTATATATTTTATTAATTATTTTACAATTCATATTTCGTTGATTAATAAATAGCACCAAATCACATACACTAATCAAAGCATTAAGCTAGCAGAGAAGCTTTGTCGCTGCTCAAATCAAGGTTTTAGAAGGTTTTTCTCTGAACACCGAGAGCACCGCACTGCGATTGGTCCTATCACAAGGTTTATAGCGCCTGGGTAAAAAGCGTCTATAACCAATACCACTAGCAGCATCGTGCTTAATATCGAATGCTTCATCTACAAAACGATATCGCTGAACGAACGACCGACTCTGATTGGCTGGAATCAGTTATTCTATTTTTGCCCAATAACTTATGTCTTTGTTTCTTCAAAAAGAAACAACATAGCTAATAAATCAATGTTTCCCCGCTATTGGGTAAGTTAAGCCAGATATTATCTGTTTTATTATAAGATATATTTTGCTATTCACACGATAGGCTAAAGTACTTAATTTTATCCCTACAAAAATATTTTGATAATAATTATGATAATAGTCTGCTGAAAATGAAATTTTCATTATGTTCATTCACAGTTTAAAACACAACTGTTCCAATTAGCTAAAATGAATATTTTCGAGTACCATACCAGATTGATGAATGCAGCGTATCATACTTCAAAGTCAATACTTACTGATCTGTATGAAAAAACCGACCAGCAGCCCCTAAACAGTTCAATGGCTTTTGTACGAAAATTGCATCCATACAACCTGGGTTCGATATCTGGCACTAGTTTGAGCTTGTCAAAGGTTATATGTTACTCATATTAATTCGGGCATGAAAGGGTAAACATTTTGATGCTGTGGAATTTCGAAAACCATTTCGTACATTATTATTTTATTTAACGACATTCAGTATAGCATTGTGACGAGGTAACTGCGCGTACACTTTACCTTATAAAAACCTGGCTCCACGAGACAACGACATCGTCCGCTTCTAACTTTAAATTCTTAACAAAAATGACATGCTTAGGTAAAGCGTTATATATCGTTGCACAATATTCAACTTTTACGTTTCAAAATTCAAGTGCAAAGGCATCACAACTTTTGACATTCTAACTGGCGTGTAATTGCAAGTTATAGGTTTTGCGAAACGCTAACATGTTTGCGGCCATTCATGTCACGAAAGTGAAGATACGCACAATCAATTTAGTATATGGATTCCAGAGCTAGTAGTTACCTCGTTGTACTAGGTTCCCGAAACATCCGTAGCCATGATAAATGACCACAAACATAATTCATTTGGCGAAATGTTACAGTACAATGCCACGCGGTGATGGGTGCTGATTTTCGAAACGTTTATTAACTTAATTTTCACCAATTTCGCTAAAATTTTGTTAATTTTTCTATATCTTTTGCTCTTAATTTTACATCATTTTTGCTAAAATTTTCTCCAATTTTTTTCGGATTGTCCTAATTTTTACCAAAATTTTCCCCAGTTTTGCCAAACTTCCAACATTTTCCGGACGCTTTTGGCGCGACGCGTGGGGGAAGAAGGGTATGGGTGAAGAAATAAAAATCTGTTCTAATAATTTTTAATCGCACAAGTGTTTGTTCATACATGCATACGGTCTGAGATACCACAAGAGGAAGTCGGGTTCTGGTTAGAGCAGCTTCTAACATTGATTGGTGTTTAATTTAGGAGGCACTCTTATATTTATTGAAATTCCTGTTCCGGCATCATTGATTCATTTCATAGGAGAAATCACAAAAAGAACGGAGTAAATGAGCTGATGGTGTCCATGGATGTAATGCTGTATAACATATTACTGTGATAGCAGTGGGTTTGAATGAAGTTAATGCTTGTTATTCGCTAAGATTACGGCACGCTCCGAAGCTTTACAAAAAATCTTCTCGTAAAAGATAAAGTTAATTTAGCTCTCGCATTTAAATAACTGAGGTATATAGAATAGCTTCAACTTAGAGTCCCGATTGCAGTTATATGCGAATTCCTCGCGCTTGTCAACTTCTCGTCCTCCTACTCTTGATTTTCGAGGAAAGTGAATCGCTCTTCAACTCATTAAAACAGACTTACGATAACAAACTTACTATAATAAATAACGATAATAAATAAATAAAGAATGATGATAAAATGAAGAATATAAATAATGTAATAGTTAATATAAGTAATCATTATTCGAGTCCAAAACACGGAATTTTTAAATATGTAAACGTAAAGGTACTCGCGAATGTGCGGATTATTATTTGCAAGCTTGATCAAACCTCAACTGCACATAATACAGGATTAACTCACAAAATACAACACTAACCGTTTCACTGGTATGATATTGTTTTTCTTATAATTTGTATGACAATTGCAATATTAAATTTTTTGTTATACTCGTCTTCAGGACTTAGACTTCGATAACTATTTCGAACATCCTAATTTGGCTGACAATTGCAATATTAAATTTTTTGTTATACTCATCTTCAGGACTTAGACTTCGGTAACTATTTCGAACATCCTAATTTGGCTGACAATTGCAATATTAAATTTTTTGTTATACTTGTCTTCAGGACAGATTTCGGTAACTATTTCGAACATCCTAGTTTGGCTGACAATTGCAATATTAAGTTTTTGTTATACTCGTCTTCAGGACTTAGACTTCGGTAACTATTTCGAACATCCTAGTTTGGCTTGCTCATACTTGTTCGCTGGCATACTACTCAAAGGCATACTGGTTTGCTATTCCTATATTTCACATGATGTGTTTAAATGCAGAATCATATACGCTATAGTGGGACGTATTATTGTCACTATAGTAATGACCAGAAAAAAACTGCAGACACCGCGCTTTGGATGTTTGGAAATCGAATATAGTTAAGACGCTTGGTGAGTCACGTACGAACGATGATTGAAATTCAGCGTTCTCATGAGTGTTGCTGTAAAATGATCGATTCTTTTCTCGTTTTTAAATGAACTGGACTGACACACAACTGGTTGCGATTGGCACAAGTCGTCGCGAATCGCTAACTACAAATTGGGTGGAAACAGCAAAACCGTATTCCAGTTTGTTCGGTTTAATGATTTTTACCAGTGCACACTGTAAACTGTTATTTTTCATATGACTAAGCAACGAGAGAATATTTTTTGATATTATAAGCGAGTTGACACCGAACCAATGGGAATTGAAGCATAAAGATATGATTTAAATCATACTTAATTTTATAGCGTGACATTAAGCAATGCAAACATTTCGATTATGTAGCGGAAATTTCAAACAAAAAATCGATTTTAAGCATCTTGTCCTTGGACAACGAGATGAGCACATATAGAATGTGCCCTATCTTTTAGAAATTGTAGGCAAAAATATTATGAATTCGAAGTATTATTCACAGATTGCTACTTGCAGTTGGGAGAAAATGTAATACCTAAACGATATATGTCCCTTTAATCTTCAAGTTTAATCTTTGGCATTCGTTAGGAATGTCGCAGTAAATAAGCTTAGACCACTCACTGCACTTAACTTTTAACTACAGTTCGACCCCTGCAACACAATATGTTCCTGTTGTAGTCTGTTATACTAGAGTACAATGTTGCAGGTTATTATTTTTGATCAAGTTTACAAACATCGTCGGCTCAAAGTAAGAGATTCGTGAGCAGTGAGGATGGTCGTGTTTATCTAATCTGACAATTAAGTCTTCGTGTATTTGGTGGTGTTTTCTAAATTCAAGCTAGCGGCACTCGTTTGTTCCAGCTAAAAAAGTCACGATGTCAAAGATCAGTAGAAGTACGAAAAATTGTAAGCAAGCAATGCGCTTTCTACGAAAGACACATTTTTTATTTCTAAAATATTATTATTGTTGTTTATTGTGAGAACAAACCGTAAAAAACACTGATCTTTGTTTAAGTTATATATAATTAACAATCTTTAGTTGAAAACAAATAACAGTATCCAATTTAGGCAGTTGAGAATTTTGAGAATGTATATTTTGACTATTAGAATATTTTGCAAGACCTAAGAATATTTGTAGCGAAGAAATATTTCTAAAACTTCGGTGCCCATACCTTCGCAGAGTCCACAATTAATTTCTGGCTCTTCTGTGTATATCTGCTGAATGCTTTTATCATAATAACTGAGTGCTGTATCATTATTCATTTGTCATTCTTGTGTACTATATTTGATTTCATGAAATTGTTCGCACAATCATAATGAATTAGCTGACAATGAAACTTTTTTGTTTGGTGATGAAATGAAATATCTACGTTTTCTTCGATTATATAATTTATTGCTGAATGATAATCGCTTCCATTTCTAAATACGCAAACCTTTTTAGGGAAATGCGGTTAGAAATTTATGCTCTTGCTTTATTATTGCACTTTATGCCTAGGTTATACGCAAAATAGCTTAGGTCATATGTTTTATATTTGTTGAGGCAGCCGTTATAAGCCAGCACTTA
Organism: Trileptium ribeirensis; assembly: GCA_030248225.1. Classification (NCBI taxonomy): domain Eukaryota; kingdom Metazoa; phylum Nematoda; class Enoplea; order Enoplida; family Thoracostomopsidae; genus Trileptium; species Trileptium ribeirensis. The sequence continues at coordinate 43,763 of JASANE010025692.1, forward strand.
CTCTGGCCTTGGTGTGTACTTAGAAGTTTCCAGGTGGGCATAATATAAAGTTTTATGTAAGCAGCACATATCCGAAATATGTTTCGAAGCCATAACAATTATGAACCATTTTATCAAGATAAGGTAATATTTGACCAGTCGATTTTCTGCAGGTAAATTTAGTTTTTAAGCGTTTTATAAGTAAATTGATTAACATTAATAAAACAAAATTAACAAAAATTGATATAGTTTCATTTATGTATTAGAATTTATTTAAATGAAGCAAGCTTAAAAGAAGCAAATTTCAAGCTGCACAGTTGTTTAACACAGAAGAGGTTATTATTTTGGTTAACAAGCAAATTACAAGCTTCACAGTTGTTTAACGCAGAAGAGGTTATTATTTTAGTTTAACATTTTAAATTTACTTAATTTTCTGGCTGCGGTAGTGACGTATCTCTTATGGAAATCTTTGTCAAAAACTTGAGATTATTTGGTGATCTATGTTAGCCTAAAATTACTTTTATTTCATATTTATAAATGCAATATTATATATAGTTTATTAAACTTTCTTTACCTTTGATCTAACCACTTATTTACACAGTCGGCGTTTTCTAAAATAGGGCAAAAATAAGGAAAAGATAAGAATAAATAAGGCGAAATTGTTAAAATATTGAGGAAAACTAGCAAAAATTTGGTGAAATTGGCAAAAATCGAGGAAAAAATTTGAGTCTCAAAAATTTCTAAAATTTATCTCCCTGACGACCTGCATCCCCCAGACGAGCCTATCGGTCGTTAGGGAGGACCTCCCCTGGAGCTTCTGCTATCCCGTATTTGTATATTTTAATGGTTTATGTTAAAAAATCGGACCTCGCGCAAGTATGACTAACATCAGTCAACAGTTGCGCCAAAAATTTTACTTTCACAATTCACAAATTTCGTACGTTCCTTGACCTAGGCACAAGCTAATATTTTTAATCTATCTGCACAGTTCAGTGGTATTCAAAGGCTCTTAAAATCTAAAGTTTGACAATTTCCTACGGAACGTCAGAAAACTTATCACTGATAAATAAACAGGGGTCAAAATTCGTTAATAATATTGTAATATTGCGCCTATTTCTGACGGTGAAAGTTTCTCTTTGAAACACGATCTATTTGCATAATCTCAGAATACACGCTGTGAATAGTCTTACCTTTTTCCAGTCGAGGGATATCACACCAGCTTTGTGCAAGTTTGCCTCTTGCAGCTCAGGAAAGCATTACAGCATATAAGCACAGAAATTTTTGTGTAAAACTAGGTTTTGTTCCCATTAGTATACTAGTGGTATTTTACATATATGTAAACGTGAACGTATGTGTATGTATGAATATAATTTGTGTATGTTGTTTCATAGTATTTAGAGTTAATTGGATTCGATAAAACAGGATAGATCGCTAAGTATACCTGTCGACCCTAGGATCGCTACAAGAGGATCCATTGAACTAAGGATAGATTCATTGCTGCATGTCAAAATTAATAATTTTCGGGTTGTGAAGGTATAGTAGAAAAGCATATATGCTCCAAGCCAGAGGCCTTGGGAGGAGCTGGCCGGGCTCTGGTGGTGGGGGTCATTCGAACTGTCAGTGGAGATTCAGCGCTTGCGAAGGGGCTGAGGGTAGCAGGGGGTTGGGGTCCAGCGTCTTATTGTTGGTAAGCCCTACTACACCATATGAACATGTATGGGACAGGTGGTGCAGCGTTGGCGGTACGGGCCTTGGTGTTGGTAAGCCCTCTTCATCAATAAACATATATTGCAGTAAAGACTCGATATACGTTTGTGCTTGGCATTTTTCTAGTCGACTTCGCGAATAATTGTAATTTTATGTTACTTTCTAAAAATCTGTGTTTATATAAACATCGTTTAACTTCTCCATCAACATATACTTACAATACGCACAATGTGCTAACTTCAACGTTACACAAGTGCATGCAACGGAACAAACCTGACTCCAAGTTACGCAGAAATGCGAAAATATGGTGGAAATATTCAATTTTCTTTAATTAATGACGTTTCTGTAAACCTCAACTTAATTAGCTGATGTATTCTACCTTTTTGATTCAACTGCGTTGGAATAATAATTTATCCAACAATCATCTCTTTCGCTGTTCTATCTTTGCCATATTAGACGTCAAACCAATTACACCGACGAGATCAACTCTTACAGAACAATTTGCTGAATTGGATTATTTTTGCTTATTATAATTTAGCCACATCGCGCTAATCAAATATTTTGAATATTCATATTTTGATTTTGTCCAATTAGAAATGTCATCTGATGTAGAGGGTAATGTCAATGTTATGAATATGATTACTATTTAATTAAATTTTGCTGTAACTCGCCGAAGGATAAATAATCAAATTGAACAGCACTTTTGTGTTAGCGTCACATTTTGCGTTATAAAAATACATTCGCATTCATCTTGGAAAAAGTAAAACGCCGACATATAAACACAATGACACAATGCCTGAGAATACCATGTAGCAAGATCTCATACACGTGTACAATATGATAATGCGTTATATATTGACATCCTATAGCTTTAATACGACATCGCTGGAAGGTATTGCTACGCTTCAGTAACTAAGCTTTCTGATACAAAAATCATATAATATTTATTGTACTACCGTAGTGTAAATTGGATTAAGTTCCACCCTTCGGTATCATGTCTAGTTCTCCTCAGGTGTTCCGGTTTGTTCGTCCAAAAGCCTAAGACTAAGTTTAATCCTAACGCCAAGGTTAAGTCTATGCTTAAGTATAATCCTACGCCCAAAGCTATGCCTAAGCGTACTCTGTGCTCACAACTGAAAATAAAAATTTTCCTACAGTATACAGGTCAAGTTTCCTCTGCTGTCGCTTCTCATGCTATTAAATTACTTTATGTGTAACTCTGAATAGATTTAGCTGGAACCAAGTTTGCGGAACATATTCAAATTAAATGTTACAATATTCTTGAACTACAAAGGTGCGTTCACACGTTCGAACTTTTTGCTCAAATTTCGGACTCAAATCAGAACTTCAAGTTAGACCAATATTTAACTAAATTTGCAATTGGAAAATCCAGCAAATCATTGTGTTTTAAAAGCCAGCTCAATGAATTTTGTTTAAAGTTTTTCAAATTCTGTTTGTTGTCCCGTTGTGACTGAAGTAATTAATATGCTACAGAATTTTGAGCATCGTTCGCACATGCAATAACACCTAAAAAGAAAAATATTCTTTCACATTTTGATCAAAGTTTGATCTCATATTTATCAAAGTTACAATTTTTATTGTTAGATTTTGACCAATGAATCGTAATTCAAATTATCCAAAACTATAAATGATAGCTTGTTATCGCAAATACCTTACTTTCGAGAGAAGGAACTACTGTCTAAGAATGGTTATGCTGTAATAGATGTAAAGGAAACACTTGTATTTCAGGTTCATAATAGACCGATCCCGAATGTAACAACTTGTGCTAGAAAACAGCTTTTCTGTTCCTTAGACAGCATTAAAAAGAGTTATGATATGCTGAAATTTGTAGGTGTCCATAATACATATAGTTCGTGGCTATATGCAATACGCCTTAAATGTTCCAGCATAAACATACGTTGTGTAAGTAGAGTTTTCTCGAGCTATAAAATTGCTGAAAAATATGCAGCATAACAAATGCCATGCAGCATTCAGCAGCTAACAAGTTCTTTTGCACTATTCGATCAATGATTTTTCCTGTGTCGCAGCAATGCCTTATTGAATTTCATGCAAAAGAACATAGCCACATATAATTTTTTAATTAAATTTTATCAACCCACTTCAATAGCAAGCGCAATTTGTTTACCTTCACTGTGTCACGAGAGGGTTTGCTTTTATTCTCTCGGTTTAACACGGTTGCCGAAATCAATTTTGCATATTGAGATGTGTTTAACATATAATCTGCATTAAGCGTTTTGCGTCGAAACTACACAATTTTTCAGATTAATAATATATTGATGAATATGAGGATAAGTTTGCCAAATGTGGTACTAGGAAGAGCTGGCACTGAATTATTGCATGCGTATTTTACTATTTATTCGTTTTCATAATACTTTTCATTTATCATATCCGAATAATATGATATAATTAACCCAATGTATATTTTACGGAAATTTTGTTACCGAAATTGCCACACCACAATATAACTAGATGGTACACAAGGATTATTGATTGAAATTTACGATGAAGAAAAGGAGAAGTAATCACTTAATTCTTTAGTTTCCGCAAGTAAAACCTATACCATCAATTTTTTTATTCGAAAGAACAGGCTAAGTTGACCTTGAGACGCGAAAGTAAAGAATCGACTTACCTGTTTTTGACACACTAAAGCAAAAAGCATGGGACCTACATTACGCATACTTTTTTCAGTCTCCTTACATTATTTCTGAAACATGTGCCCACCGGAAACGCCATGCTAAACACTTTTTTTCATCAATTTAGCGTTACGCTCTTGACAGCGGTTTATGCCTCAAAAATTATTAAAATTATGCACGTCATCTAAATGTCTTTCACCAAACAAGAAATCCCTAATGAGCTCAGATGTTAAGTATTCCGAAAAATTTACAAGAAGGTATTGAGACACAAGTCCTGTGGTTTAAACTTCTAGAGCTGATTAAAATAAGTTTGTATTGCCAGTCTATTACAACACTAAAACATTGACATGTAGCAATCCAGAGCTTACTTCATATCTTCATACCTTTAAAGGGAATGTCATAAAGGAAAACGTAGAGCAGTAATTACCCAAAATAAAAACAGGTAAATCGGAGTTATAAATTGTCGCAATTTACAATTTAACATAAATCAATTCCTAATTATGTAGGAGCACATTTTATAGCAAGTATAGTAACATGTTCCTTTTGAAGCAAACGAAAAGACGCTTCAGTATGATAAGATGTGATTAAAACACTATTCAACCTCAAACCTGTTCTATTTCTAGAAAATAAATTTTAACTTTAAATTAACTGTTCGTGTGTAAATATGGACAAACGATATGCTTGAAATGAAATTCAACAGTTTTTGAAGCTTAGAAGGCAGTGAAGCGACCATTTGCAATAGAAGTAGCATATTTGTCAGTAACATGAACCTGTTATCAGAATACTTTATGTATACGGTATTAATGTACAATAATATTGTATGATGTACGAAGACCTAACAGCTGAATAGGGATGTCGTGCTTTGTGTTGACCGCTTGTGACACATGCAAGAGGCGATAGAAACAGGCACCAGTCTACCGTTTGCGGGAAGCCTAGTCATATTAAGATATGTTTCACTGTTGATATTGGCAATTAGTGCGGAAAGCAACGATTTCTAAATAAAGTAATTTACATTTGACAGAATCTTTGTTTTGTGACCAATTTTGTGTGAATCAGTAATAATTGCGCGTGTTTAGTTCTAACATAGGTTCACATAGCTGTGATTAATCGTGAGCAGATATATACATGTTTAGGTTGTGGCAGAAACTCTTAGCATTTTACAAAAGTAAGTTCCAATATATGCGCATAGGAAATGATTCGTCTTTCTGAATGACTCATTTGATAGCATATATTATTTTATATTTATCAGCATATACCCGTGCTCCCCGCGGTCATACTAAAATCTTCTTCACGGGCTGTTTTATAGTACAAGCTCAGTCTGAGCTTGTAAAGCTTCTTGAAACCTCAATAACGAAATGCGAGTTCGATAAATCTAGCATATGTGTTCAATATCCTGTACTATACACTACGACCTTTTCAGTTTATATTTAAAGATTTTTCTACCTACTGTTTTATCGTTTTACGCGATAAAATTATTGGGAAAACCCACAACTGATTTGGTAAATTGAATTATGACCGTCTATGGTTGTTTCTGTGGTACAATGTACATCTACAGCATGACGCATTGGCTTATTATACTGACCAAATTCCGCGGATTTGCCTTACTTGTCTCGCGGAATATTGGGATCATCTGGTGTATTAAACAATAATAATAAATGTTTTGACTATGTTGTTTCGTTGTTTTAGTTTGATTGGAGTTTTCCGCAAATCTGTGATTTAGATCTTAACGAATCTAGAAGGCTGCATATATCGATATCGCTCAGCAGTTCCTTGTATTTAGTGTATCTGGGATGAAACCATCATATCAAGAAAGAAGATCGTTTTATCTGATACCGTTTTTGCATTAGTAAACGATTCGTTGCATTTAATTAAGAGCCTAGCCCAGCATGGTTAATAAAACTGTGCAACAGCGCAGGAAGGCTGAAGTGGGTCTCTTCGACAAGTATTGTTGAGACTGTGCTTTTGTTGCCTCATCACAGTGCTAAATATAATTCCGATGCGGTCAAATATTAAAGCAAGTCATCGTAAATTTCTGCTTACAAATTATTACTTTCAATGGTTCCAAGCATAGAATTTAAATACTTTGCCGCCTTATTAAAGGTCTTGGAAGCAGAGATTAATCACTTAAAAACTGCATGGGACACGAGATAGATCACAGGCATTGCTTGACTGGGATACAGAACAATTCACGAAAGTTATGATTCAAAAGTATCGTTATTTTTATGTACATATCCACTGAGCACCTGTGTTGAACATTGCTTTCATAATGCTGTACATGACATTGACATTAAAGTTGGAGTTGACAAATTGTTCTTTCACTTAAAATATGGTCTAACAAATTAGAGACATTTGTCATGCACAATTTTAAGCAAGTTTCGAAGCGTTTAAAGCTTTTTTAAGTTCACATTGAGACTATTCAACGCAAATTAAGCGGATTCTAAGACGTCTCACAGAGGGTGGAAAGTCAACGCTTACCGGAAGTAACAAAAATGACGACAGACCGAATTGGTTGTGAGTGGTATTAAAATGCAACGTAAGTTCTACTGCGTGCTAAACTATTAATGTTTTAAAAATTTCACTTAAGGTTGTCCAATGCTTCCAAGATATAGACTATCTTCACTGCTTCGAAACCTGTATAGTCAATTAAACTTCAGAAGCAACATTCCATTACTTTACATAATGTTTAGGAACATTTAGAAGTACGAACGGTGACGATTGACAAATAATCAACATGAACTATATTGTCAGATATTGTTAAAAACCGACAGATGAATTAGGAATCGAGGCATAGAAATCACGACTACGGCAGTTTTAGAAAATTGCTAGTGCTTAGTTTCAATAACACAAACAACTCGTGCTTGGTTCCATTGTGCAACATACATGATGCCTGTGGCAGTCTTTAATGTACTATCCATGTTCGGTGCATCAGAAAGATCCTAAATTTTATGACGTAGGATTCTAAATTATGTTGTACGAATTGTATTTGAATGAAAATTAAAATTCTACATATGAAAATTACACACCGCACAACGTCGGTACTGCGACTCAGTAAGGGATCTTTTAAACAAACTTAAACATGAGAATCATGGGTGCACAGTGATATCAATTTAGAACAGTCCAAAAGCTATTTTTTAACAAAGCAAACAACCACCTGTACAAACCAATTTACTTCAATCTTTGAAACGGTACCTATAAAAATTTTTAAAAATACCCTAATCATTTAAGATATTCTTGGAAATTACACTATAATATAGGAATAGGATCCCACAATCTCCATTAATTTACTTTGTATAGAAAAACGGATCTTTTGATCGCTGCTAGTGCAATATATTTTACTAGAGTACATTGCTAGAACAGTTCTTCGAGTTTCGCTTTTCAGTTTACGGGGTCATACATGTCTTAGTAGATTGCCAGACTGGTATAATTTTACTGTATATATGTCGATTTTAGATAAGTCGAAAAATGGTCCTAATAATAACACCTACAAGTCAGAGGAGTTCCTAAAAAATCTGTTGTGGTCATCTAAGCACTGTGAGTGTCAAATCAACATAATTATCTAATTGTTGCAAGTGAAAATTTTTTTCCAGTTTCAAACCGGGGGCACTAACCGAAACTGGGGCATGTCCCCTTGTACACTCCGTGGCGACCCTCCTGCCAGCGAAACAATACGTTTTACTAAAACAGTTTAAAGCACCTTCTGTATGTATGTTTACTTCAAACTTCAGGTTATAGGAGCTATATGTAATCTTCTGTGATAAAACTTGTATTAATGCAGGAATCTTAGTATTGTACGTTTTAAAAGAGCCAAAATTCATGCAATATTTGTGGAATTTTATTTAGTGCAACGTTTATTGAACACTAAACCGGAATCAATAGAGTAACATTTATTATTCTTGTCTCTAAACTGGGTCATTATCTTATAAGTAATGGTACGTTTGCGCTCAAATGTAAACCTTCTATCTCTTTATCTACCTTAAGCTAATTTGGTAATGTGCGCTTGTATGTAAACGCTGTACGCGTTTTCTCTTTCCCCCAAGTATATGTATAGATTATGATGCATGAATATTATATTAGCGCTTCCGCTTTTATATTACCATGGCTACATCGTATATATAGCCAATGTTAGCTTTACTTGATATAGTCGTGGTCTGAAAATCAACCGATTTTCTGAGCTGACATTTGTTTTGCACCATGCGTACAATTGCGTGAAGGTACTTTACAGAAGTTATCAAGTTATGGTGAATTTATGCAAATATTTGAGATTATATTATACCAGCACTAGCCATTATTCTTACAGGAATGGGAGTTCCGCACATTAATATAACATCAAGTTCTGTCAAACTGCGTCACAATAACGCTATTGGCCGAAGTCAAGTTGAGGGGCGTAAGCTATGCCCAGGCTGTACCCTCCTGGGTATAGTAAGCCTGAATCTCAGCCAAAACAAAGGTCTTTATATAATGCGGGACTAAACTTAAGGCGAACTCACTAACCATCCGATTGTGCTATACTCCACGTCGAATCCACGCAACAAATTGAAAATTCGGTTCGGGCCATTGACAAGACAGCCATTTTAAAGTAGGTAATGACTGTTCAATAACACTTCATAGCTTTGGTTTAAGGATTCGAATCTGGTTGTGAACTAATTTAATGTTATGACGCCACAAAAGAAACGGTCTTACTTTTATGAATTAGTGTTCGCCAGCAAAACCCTTGTTAATTCGATTCCGACAGAATTTTGTTCGCGAAGTAATTTGATGTTCGCGAACACAAACAAGACATTTTCCACAGACTAGAAAATATTAGGTAACTCAAATTAAAAAAACAAAATAGGATGGTCAACGGGTCATCTTAAGTATAGTTGCGCATAAGCCTAAGGCTATGTCGTGTGGATGCACCATACCTAGCCCACACACTAAGATATAACATTATTTATCTCAGCTTTACTTGAGCCACGCTAATGATATGCATTTCTATTTCAGAGAGATCGATAACGTTTTAGCAAGAGTTCATGATGAACCCAAGAAGAAGTATGTGACACTCATGCCACACTACGTTATATACGCTGTGGGATGATGCGGTCCATTTTTGCGTCATTTGTCCCACTTTCCGGGGGGGTGTTTCCAACTTTCGTCATGCCTCCCTCTACAATTGTCCTACCATTCCAAATCTTGTTCTGCCCCCTCCCAAAGCCCGCCCAACTTTCGTCCTGTTTCCTCCCGAACTTTCGTTCCAAATTCGAACAAAAGTAAAATAAATTTTTTGTTCAAATTTGGAACGAATGTTAGGGAACAGCACGAAAGTTGAGGGGTGGGACAGAACAAAAGTGGCACAATTGTACCCCCACCCCGGAAAGTGGGCCAAATGATGCAAAAATGGACCGCACCACATCACAGCGTATATAACGCAGCGTAGTGTGGCATGAGAGTCACACATTGGTTGAATGGTACAATATGAACTCGTAGTGTTAGCGAGTTATGAAATGAACAAATTTGCAACTGATCCTACAGTTCGAAAAATTATTCATCAACGGGTTTGGAACAAGTATCCTGGATTCGAAATTTTGGCTTTTTGACGATTCACGAATAAAAAATATTTATAAATACCTAATCATACTTTTTAATTTTCGCTCTATTTTAACAGACTACCGTATTGCAAAGTGGTTGAGGCCCCACTTATCCAGCCTGTGGCCTGTTGCCAAACTATTCCGCGGGAACGCTAAATCAGATGTCTTTGCGATAGTGCGAACATAGCAATCGCTGAACGGCGGCTTAGAACTTTCTATTTTCTATCTGCACTTTCGCTTTTTACACTAAGCATAATACCTAACAAGTTTCGGAACTATGCTATTATGAGAAACATTGTTTTATTCAACAATCGTGATTATTCACCAACAACGCCTCAACTTCCAAGTTTATAGACTGCTGGGCATGGTCATAGCAACTGGAAAGCTGTGTGTTTCTTACGCTTACTTTCCAGCATTTCTAGATAGAAAGTGCAGTTTCGGATATATACATCGATCCGAATCATTACCGACACTCATTGAAACCTACACCTATTTCAACCCATTCATAATTTTAATGACTGTTTGCACATTCGTACAGTAGCACGGGTTGCCAATTTGAGGCGATCATTGTGTTGGACTGTGCTGATGCGGTGGTCTATTGATTTCATTGATTAATCATCTTTATTTGGAAATAAATATTTGTCGAATGGATGTGTGGGAACGACCATAACATTGGTTTTATTCGTTTCTTTGATGCAGAATCTTGTGTATGTTGCTGCTGTTGTTTGTCTTTCGTTGTTGCGATAATGTTGTTGATGTTTTTATTTCTCATTCCGTTGCCGGAAGGCCGACCACTAACAGCATCATTCGTCATTAAACAATGTGAATCCCAATAGAATCTCTGTTCGCTCGACAGACGACAAGTTGCGTTGAGCCTTTTTTCTGTTTCGCGTTCACTTGAGTTTCTAATGAGAAAAATAATGACGCACAACCAAACGAATCACAGCATAGGCTGGTTGCTGGTACAGACTTGTTGAGCCTTGTCAAATGCGTAGGTTTACGTCCGAACTGCTTTGTATATGTGAATTAGTTGTGTTAAGGACTTGGCTTTCGTTTTGACGTTTCGAATAGTACACCACTGCCTGTTATGCACAGTATTACATAACCTATGCAGTAATGGTTTACCAATCCGTTATGGTGACAACATCACATATCAGATTTTAAAACAGCTTTACAACCTAATCCTACCTATTAATAATGTGAAAGCTAACAAGCTCTCTTCAAATAGAATTACAATCTGTTACAATCGCTACATGCCACGAACTCAATCCGTGATAGCTCGCAAATTTATACATTTTTATCGTATATAGATTTCTGACTGTTTAAAAAAGATATCAAGACATAAAGTTATAAGACTGCTTTAAAAACGGAGATGCCCGATAATGTATTAAATTGGGCCAGTTTGGCAAAAGCTTCTGAAATATTTATATCTGAGCATTATTCTGTTCAGGTTTGAAAGTTAGATGCTTCAGGGAGACTGAAGAGTTTCACTATTTTAGAACCTTTTCGAAAACTCGTCAGACATTACGTTAAGAGCGTGACAGGAAAGGTTTTGTGTTTTATATTTAACAATATTTAGCTTAACAATTATGCAAAGTTTGTATGTTGTGAAAGTAACATTTAGACATTATATGGTCTGTCTTGAGCTTTAGCGCTTATTTCATAAAACAATTTATTGATCTCTTACTAAACTTAAACAGGTGAGCGGTTTGCTATTTTGTGGTTTCTGATACACAGTCTGTTCCCAGTGGTTCGTGTCCTTCGAAAAATTTAGGGTCCCGCCTAGTTTTATTCTTTTGTAATTAATTATTTGGACTTTTGGAATAATAAGTTTGCCCCAGAAATGTCGTTTCAATTCGAGCCGATCGTGTGTTTCCAAAATGTTTGTTTTAAGCTTTCAGTGATAAAATAGATTAAAACCCTATAATTGGGCAACTATTCTAAATTTAACTCATTTCAAGAGTTAAATGCAAACTATAAACTATGTCCGGAGCTCACTACAAGCCCGATTTGAAACGACATTTTTGACGCCAAATTAAATTAAATCAAACTCATTCGGGAACGGTCGCTTAGTACACATCATGTACATGCAAATATGCATATCGATTAGCACCTATATGTTTACATACATACGCATGGCTTTAGTTGAATAAAGGTTGACTGACTGAATTTGTTTCAAAATTCCAATTATCGATTCTCAACTAATTCGCTTCATACATTGGCTTTTGGCGGCGGGGCCTGCTTTATTCACCAGTTTACTTTCACATTCTCTAAATGCATATAAAAGAACTTCAGCATAAAAACTATTCTCGATTCGCGAAGCTTTTTTTATACCGACCGGCAGATTAAGGTATTCAAGATCCAATTACGATATTTTATAGGCATGGCCGAGAAATTAGGTACGTAGATTGCCAGGTAGTTGCTAAGCTATGCTATATATTTCAGTAGCTTTGTTTTGTGTGCGACTGGTTTCAGGGCAACAATGTTTCTTTCAAACCATAGTTTATGACTCAATAGGGTTTGCTTTCGAATAAACTAGGACTTGAAAAGCTGGACATTGATATAGTTTATACGACGATATGCACCATAAACAGAACATTTATATTATTCGTTTGATTGAGTGCTTTGAAGAGATCGTGATTTTACGACCGAATCCTGAGATTTCATATTAAATTCTATATTAAATATTAAATTTTAACCAACTTCGGGCTCTCATACGTGTTTTTATAAGTCGTCACAACGACATAGCGTCACAATGACAACTGACTTTCACATTAGTAAAGTTACACTGCGCCGCCTACCGGCGTCTTTTGACACCATATACAAACCGCTGCTATAGAAGGAAGCAGTCATTGCATTAGCGAATTTCATATTCAAAATTTACGTACAACGACTGATCACAAAGCGGCATAGTGTGTTCGGTAACACAATGCAACTGTTTGCTGTTTTCACTATTGTGTGTCAGAAATCGCAGCGTAGCTATTTGAATTCCGCATTTTTTTGTTACATATTTCGTTATATTAATAATGATGCTGCAGATCGTAAACATCACATCTTGTTTGAAGTTTTAATACGCAAAACGTACATTTTTCGTTTGTTAACACAATCAAAATTAATCCATTTTATGGCAGACGGTCGCTAAACGGTTAATTAATGTTTTAGGACTAATCGTTAATATGCCAGTATTTTGTTCCTTAAAATTTTTGATGAGTTCCCCAAATCACCAATTCATTGTTCTGTTATGTGCTTTGGGCGGTTGGTACACCGAATGGGTAATCGCCTATAGCTAATGACAGTAGGCGGTGATAGGCTTAAATTTGTTTATCCGTTTCATGTTTGTAGAAAATTTTGCAAGAATATAAAACTGAAGTACAAAGCTCGTCGTCTGGACCTTGGTCTCGCAGTTGAGCGTGCTCTGGTCATACCCGGAGGACCCATAAGTTAGAACGACTTTCTTGTTTTATTGCTATGAAGCGCAAGTGGTTTGATGTCCAAACTACTACAGCGCGTTCAAATTGTGGCAATTGGTTTAGCTTAGCATAAAACTAATTTAATATAATTTATCATACAATTTACCAGAATTTAAGATTATGTATCGTGGGGCGTTGATAATTTATTTCACATAATACATGTAATATTCATATCGCCACAAACGTGCAATTTTTCTAATGTCTCTTTAGCTAAACCTATACGATTCGAGTACATCCTATCTGCACTAGGCTTTTAATAAATTATTGTTTATTATCATTCAAGCCCTTAATTTCAAGAACAGGTTACTCTATGAGACAATCTCAAGGCAAAAGATAAAGCTACTTGACCTATTAGTAAGTACTCCAAATGAGTAGGGATGACGTCTCATTCACCATGTACTTTATACATGTGTGTATGGAACACTAAATGTTGTTATCTTAGATGTATTACAGCATACATATGTATAATAAATATGTATTACAGTATTTTACGAAATTAAGTAACTATATAACAGGTTACAGATACTGTCTATTACAATATTAGCTGTGTACTACGAATAAAGCTGCTGCAGGTCAAACACAAGCAACTCGCCATCTTGCAACAAGTATTAAATTAAAATTATTTTCGCGGTCAGACATGGTTACCTATAAAACGCTTCTTGATCCAACTGATCCGACTAATCGTATTCATACATCGATTTCGTCGCTTCAGCGAAATATTAAAGTAATTTCCACAGCGCTAATTCCGAGCGACAACCATCGTATTTCACGTCAGCGACTCGGCGAAAAATTCTACCGCTTCCTTAACTACATCAATAATTGCTGCTACTATTGTCCGACGCCGTCGTGCTGTCTGACATTTTATCCGCCGTTTTGGGCACGCCTCGCTGCATGTACCGATGTAACGCTATCAATCGTTGGAGCATGTATTATTGCCGGTGTTAGTTGTCATGTTACAACGGATCGCTATTGTCTCATGGATGCATGGCAATGTATACTACTGTCGGCACTGATCATCCTTAGTGTGGCGCTGTCAGGTATTCTCGCTCATGCATTGGCTTTTTTCAAGCCCGGCTGGCTAACCGCATATATTATTCTCAAAGCATTGGTGCTTGTTTGTCGATGTGTCAAAATTATTTGCGCTTGTGTTAGCTTAAATGCTGTTTTGGGGATAATCGCACTTCGGTCACGCCAGGATAGAGCGTCATTTTCAGCCAACTCTGCGGGCAATATCAATATAAGTCCGATTCCAAATAACATAATTTCTGGTCATCATTTGGTTTCGTTTTACGGACTAACGATTGCGGTTTTCACAGTTCAACTAATCCTAGATGTAATTTGTGTTTGGCTTGGACTTCGCTGTCGGTCACTTTGCCAGCATATCTTAATGAAGCGCCTTGATGACGGAGGTTGTTATCGAAGAGGCCCATTTAACCGCGACAGTTACCGTGGCTCAAAGCCAATGGCTAGTTATTATTACAATGGTGGCTACATGGGTTTTCCTTTTGATGGCACCGAACACGGCATGGTTCTTGGTGGAGACAGTGAAGCTACTGTAAAATTGCTCCAATTTCATAGATACGCCAAAATCAATAACAGCAGCAACAACAACGACGATAGACAAAGTCAACAAAATGGACACGTAGATTATGGAGGGTTCGGAGGACAGCCAACAAGTTATCCTGTAGCCGGTCGACAAAAACACCATTTTGTTGGCGACAATCCAACCAGTCCAACAACAAGTTCGTCACTTCAACAACAACAAGAATTGGATGCGAATTCAAATTTAGCTGAATCTGAAACCTATCATCCACCTGCTCAACCACAAATCTATCATTTTGCCAACCAGCCAAGTTGCGGAGTCCTTGCCGGCTATGAAGGAATGTCTGTGTTGTGACCAGCAGCACCTTGCGTTTTTCGCACACGTCCCATGCTATACTAGAATGCATTGTTATTAGTTGAGCGAAAATACGATAAATAAGGCCGTTCGAAAATGTGAAAGTCGTTATATGAACAAATAAATAGTGTTTCAAGGCGTAATACCGACATGGAAGTTTTCCCTGCAATAGTGTTTAGACATTAAAGAAACAATAGAAACGTACTTATATCATACCAATAACGAAATGGAGCTCACTGGCATAACAACTTTACAACAGAAAGCAATTGAATTCCGATTGAAATTTGTCGGAAAAGTATACAACGCTACCTGGAACACAGAAACGGTATTTAGCAAAAATCCACAAATAATACGATGTGTGTGGTGTATTAGAAAACAGTTGTTGATTCACATATGCTGTTGTGAGTTTCGTGTTCAAACAAATGCCTAAATTGTTCAAAAGCATACCAGTTTTCGCCCAAAAATTTTGTCATTTTTAACAAGTTTATTATACTAAATCTATATTAGTAAATATGAATATCTGTATTGAATTGAGATTATGATTTGCTTATTATTTACGAATGTTGCAGTTCTATAATACGTATCAATTTTACCAACGGAGTGAAAGGCGCAAAGTTATCTTTCTGATGTGCGTGTAATCATTATAAAGTGGGCATTACCCTAAATTTATTTACATCATAAACTAAATTACAAACGTGGCACAAACATACTGCTAACTTTATAATGTTGAGTTAAGAATTTCCGTTTATCATTTTATAGCTACTTTTCGTTGTAGCACATAACTGGATGCCAGCCAATATCCAAAGTAAAAACTTAATGCGAGTTGGAAATTTAATGCTTACAAGTATCTACCACCACAATTTACAGCTCTGCAATTTCTAACTGCACTCACAATCATTACTTAGGACTTGAAGTTTAAGACCAATCGGTTTTGAGTTCACTCAGTTTACTGTCTGATTTTATATGAACATATAGGTTATATGTCATCTAGCAATATGTCAAGTATATAATTATTTCAACGATGGCCAATAACAATTGGGTATATCATTTATATCCTCTACATATGATCGCTACATATAGTATGAAAATGTGTTGAATGTTGCAGAATCGTCGCTAGGATGTAAGGGTGCCACCGAACTATGATGTAAGGAACCCCCGACCTATCATGTAAGACTCCACCTGATGTTTCACATCCAAGGCGCCGCACCCCTTGTCCCAAAATTTTGGCAAAAATTGCGGAAAATTCGGTTAAAATTGGCACTGATAGGCCAAAATTGAAGAAAGTTTTTTGCAAAAATCAAGAACTTTCAGGGGATAGCTTAAGCCAATTAACTCGGTTTGATCCAACAAAAAAACTTGGTTAATGAATACAAACAAACCATTCTTTTTGCAGCTTTGAAATCGATCTATTGCAAAAATACACACGATACCAGCAACATTGATTCTGGCCTGGAAAATGTTTTAATCCATT
The DNA here is from genome assembly GCA_030248225.1 of Trileptium ribeirensis. Lineage (NCBI taxonomy): Eukaryota > Metazoa > Nematoda > Enoplea > Enoplida > Thoracostomopsidae > Trileptium > Trileptium ribeirensis. The sequence goes on from JASANE010025692.1 coordinate 60,505, forward strand.
ATATCATAGTCATACCTGAGATCCAGATGAAGGCAACAGTATCCGTCCGTAATATAAGTCATAACTACAACATGGAAAGTGTAACTGATAACAGAAAATAAATATACTCGACCACAATAACGTTTTTTTAGTTATTTGTTACGTAGTTTCGACAAAGTTAAGCAAATATCGATGGTACAGGATGATATAGTATACAGCATATAGGTACACCCTGCTAAAATTTTATGGAATAATGCCAACTAGTGACAAGGTATAGTAACAACAGTTATCTGTACGATTGGTTCTTGTTGCTCTCTTATTCAGTTCCCAAAGAAGTTATGGGTTAGATGTTAGTCTTGTAAAGTGCAACAACTCTTACTTTATTACCATATCGTGGAAACTTTTTGTTACATTACGTTAGCAGTGACTATCTTCTAGATCATATGTGTCCCTGGTGTGTGGTCCGTCGGATCAGGCTGGCTGGGGAGGGGGTTCTGCGGATGGAGGCCAGGGCAGTGAATGTAGAAATGACAAATGTTTAAAAGTTCATAATGTTTCCCAATTTGGCTAAATATTTGCTTATGTTTTGGATATTCCCGTTTATGGCAAAATTTTACACAATTCTACCAATTGGTGCCGATGTTTCCAAATTTTGTTGCTGCAGTCAACATAACTTATGGACGGCAGAATACTTTTAATTAATAAAAATATATAATTTTTAAAGCTCTTTTTTTATTGAAGTTTAGCGAAAACAGTATAAGTTCATGCAGTAGAAAAATGTTTATATAGAAAAATGTGCCAATGTTTTGAGGAGATTGGGGCTATCAAATGCAAACACACTTACACTTCGAACCCATAAATTGATGTTTGCTATTACCCCTAGGGTAATCGCAACGGCAATAAGTGTCCTACGTCCTTAAACGTTGAATAGACGCTTCAGTGCCATTTTGTCTTTAAATAAATGTATATCGTTTATGACAGAAGTTTCTGAAGACTAAATTTAGCAAGCTTCAGTGTTCAAAATGCGCCAAGAAATAAATATTATCACGCCGAAGAAGTGCCACCGCAATCTATGCTATATAAATAGCTTAGCATAAAACTCGTGTAACAGATCAAAACTGAGGCAATAATATGATTAAACTTAAAATGCATTTCACTTGAGCTTTAACATCCAAACGGTTATAGCTTTCTCAATTTAAGACAAGTCGTTTGCTCAGGAAAATGTCGTTTCAAATCAAACGAAATTCGCCTAAATTCATTTGGCGCCGAGCATGATTAAAATCGGGTTTATGGCAAGTCTAGAATGTGATTTACTACTTCGCATTTCACGCGTAAACGATTATTTTTACTATAATACAACGCGTCCAACAAATTTGGTGCAGCTTCGATTGAAATGTTACTTAGTACCATATTTTACAACGTAACATAAGGTTGATTTCAAACGACATTTTGGCGCAAAATTGCTCTGGCCAAACTTATGTGGGACCCGGCTGCTACCAAACCACCTCTCGTTTGAGTAAGTCTATTTAAATCGATTCGATTTAAGTCATGAAAAGTTAAACAAAATCTGCTTTGATACCCCAAAGCAAAACGACTTTTAGTTTTAATCATCCTTGGGAGCACGTCTAGCAGTAGTTCCACATTACCCTTGCGATTCGGTGTATTTACAATGCACTTTGAAAGCTACATTTGTAAGTGAAATTTTTGAATCCCAGAATCATTTTAAAAATTGACATGTAAACCCTTAGAGACCAGATAATTTGAGCGATGTTTAAAGAAGACAACTCGCATAAACGGCAACTCCTGCATTTTAAAACATGACATCCCTGGTTATTTTTACTGTTGAGAACCTCGTTTAGCTGCATATTTTATTTTATGTTTCATAAAATTTTGGTTTTCATCGTTTGCATGCACAACTTACAGGTACAGTTTTCGATTTGTTTGTGTTTCAATCATCTGTAATTCGCGAAGCAATGGCAACATGATCACCTTGCTTTATAACCAATATTTTAGATTTTCAGTCCTTTAAAGTTTCAGCTTTTTGTTAAATATTTTAAAATCTAATTTGATGTCGTTTTGTAAACCACCAAGTGGTTCACTACAAATCTCAACCGCGACGAAAATTGCGAAAATAAAAAAAATGAAGACAGCTTGTACAACTAAATCGGGATTTGTTTGAGCTGTACAGGCAAGGATTACGCCCTAATAAATACATAAAAATAGAAGATTGAATAGTTGGCAAAAGACGACCAAAACTCACGTTCATTCTAACTTTCTTCTGATGCATAATGGTAACCAGCGATCGGAACCATTCGCCATAAAACTTTCTATGTGATAATGTAAACAAATACATTACAATAAATGGCAACAATGTAATTCGGTTTTAATGTTATAGCCTGCAGCCGTTTGTCAATTTAGTTTTCCTGTCTGCCAAGTTGGAATTTTGTCACTTGCATAATTGATATGTATATATTTATTTATTTATTTATTTATTTATTTATTTATTTATTTATTTATTTATTTATTTATTTATTTATTTATTTTTTTATTTATTTATTTGTTTATTTATTTAGTTATTTATTTATTTATTTATTTATTTATTTATTTATTTATTTATTTATTTATTTATTTATTTATTTATTTATTTATAAGCGGTGGCCGCCTAAATGCCTTCGGTGTTTCATCGAATTATCAGCCATGGCAGAATTTTTAACGCTGCCAAAGCTCATCTTAGCGTTATATTATTATGAGTTACAACCACACCCTAAAATTGACTACAGAATGCCAGAAAATTTACCTTTAAAAATACGCACGATGAACAAATTAAAATTAATAGCTTCACCTAAAACAGAAGTCAGCAGACAGCTGGTGTTTCCTTCATATATTTAGATGACGCGAAGGTGCATAGGTTCATCATACGCTTGGAGCAACATAGTTTAATGCTCAAAATTTTGCATCTGGGGTTAAATTGCATATATATACATGGTTTTATTGATTTTAGGCATGTGACTGGGTATGGCCTTTCCGATCCGAAATATCTGATATTCCAAAGAACTTCACTCGAGAAGAATTTTTTATAGCAATACATAACAAGTATATTAACCATATATCTATACTTGTACAAAGGTAGACACTTAACTGTTGATTTTTGCAGCAAACATTAGGCAGCATGGGCAGAAGGACGACGCGGGACTGTGCCGTTGTACTTCACTGCAATCTATTTCTGGGGAACAATAGAGTTTTATTTATTGACTTTTAAATACTATTCATAAGTTAAACGTTCCGTAGAGCACTTTTGCGATATGTGGTAGTCCCTCACATCGACATTTCACGGACTTCAACTGCCTATTTCTGAGCTAAACAAAGTGGAAATGCTTACGTATATGGAGCCAAGTGCATTGGAAACGTATTAATTGCAAAAAAGTTTTCAGATTATTTGTATCAGGTAGGAAAGTTTCTGAATAATTTTTATAAAAAATGTATAACTTTATATGCATGTAGTATTGATTGCTATAAAAACATCCAAGTTGTATTAACGCTTTGCGTCCTGAATTAATTCACATTTCCAGTATAGATGAACAATTATTGGTCGCCGTGAGGTATCGAGCCCCGAACACACGGATGAAAGTTACAATTACTCACCATTGTGCTATCTCGAAGATATTGGTCGGATCCTTAAGGCACTTCACAAAGCGACAAAAGAGCAACACGCGTAGAATCTTGAATCCAAATTAGGTTAATACAACACATTCAAATGTAATTTGTTGTTGTCGAATAGCTGTAGGAGTTAAATTAAGCTGCGGGTGCAGATTTTCCGTTTCGTGGCATTACAAGCCAGAGTTGCTGAAGCAGAAGCCTTGACGGAATGGTAGTTCCGAAGCGAAAACTTTGTTTACCATAGTTTTACTTATAGTTTTACTTATAGTTTACCATAGTTTCATCATAGTTTTACTTTACGGGTTAGTCTAATATCCATTTTACGGTTGGGTACAATGCTTGAAGCAACGTTACTATAATCTTTTTTAGAATATTATGCGACTTAGTGGTCTCGAACTCACGACCTCACTCATGTCAGACGTGCCCGTACATACCTACTGCGCCGCACAACCGCATCCACAATTTAGCTTGGCATTACATATTTCCTGAGATGTTTATATTCCTGTTTTATAGTACATAAATATATTTGAACATAATTAAACATACAAACAAAAATTAATTTTATTTGCAGAAATCGGGGTAGTAGAAATTGATATGTATTATTATCTTTGACAACCGATTAGAAATGAAGAAAACTCGCTGCTTGAAAGTTGAGCATACGTTATAGCCTTTTCCAAAGGTCCTGTGAATCTTTTTTCGGGTGTCATACAACCCAACAACTATAGTGCAAAACGTTCCTGTGAAGCAACTTTAAGCATATGTAATATATTTATAAACAACAGAAATCGAAATGTCTAAACAAATATGTTCATTGGGTATGCGCAGTGGCGCGGTAGCTATTTTAAGTCATTAGTGAACTTTTAAAGAAATATTGCTATGATTCATAAACAACGACAAGCGGAAATTTTCCGTTTGAAGAACAAACACTATTGGTCATCCAAAAATCTTGATGCTACCCAGATACTCATCTTATACCTTTAATTATTTCAGATATGCTACAAACATATTCCTCAATATTGAAAAGTAAACTTTTGAGCCTATGAGAGACATATAATTTATCGGTAATCCAGATGGCATAACCGCAAAGGCCCGAAATTTTGTGCCCAGGCAGATTTACGGTATTCTGTTCAAGCTTAACATATTTGTACGAGAGTCAACGAGCTAATATTTCATCAAGTATAACAACTAAACAAATTTGTCATTGTAATTCATTGACCATACGTTTGCTTTCATGCATTTGTCCCTATTTTTGTCCCTCAAACCCAGGTGCCTATCTTGGTTTTACACATAGTGCTGTCGTACTAGCACTGGAAATCAACTAACATTTAACTCTACATACATAAAAACCAGCTCTTGCAACGTTGAGAAAGATACCGTCAGGCCTGCAAACACTGGTTCGACTTGAAAGAGTAAACTTTGCTAGGAAGTTCATAAATTTACCCAATAAGAACCAAAGTAAACCGCTGTTCATAGCGTTCAGTTATCGCAGCTATAGGTTGAAAAAATTTAACACACTATGCATAACACGATATGCTGCACGTTTGAAATATCTACCTCGAACAACCGTATTCAAAACAACAAGTATATTTGTACTTAGAGCGTAGGGTTCTTTGCTACTGCTCTACAAAATGAAGCAACAGATTTCTTAAGGCGAAATAAATCAGCATTAATATTTGTATTTAAAATATTGATAAATTGCTGTCCAGGTATAGAATACATCGATTTATTCTCGTTCAAAATACTGCTCTTTGCGTTTTCTTATTAAGACCACGCCGTCAAACAGTTGCACATGTTAATAAACAGTTGCAAAACCTCAAATTTCTTACAAACAGTTTGAATATTAACGGTCATATTTTCAATATTCTGAGCTGTAGTCAAAAAGAGACACAAGCAATACATTTGATTTGGTAATATTATGCTAAATAGAAATAATCCGCTTCGTTCGACAGTTTTTTGACATTAGTTTGCTGCTATGGTCGCAAATGAGTTACTTATAATAACCTCAAATTTGTCCTTCAAATAATGAGCCGAATGCCAATGTTTCTATTTACAATTTAAAAATCATTATTATTTTATTCGGCCGCTAATTACAATGTGCCCGATAACTTGTAGCTGCTTTGAACAATAAGTTGGCAGGAACATTATGCCATGGTTTGATGAAGTAGTTGTTTTTGGCGGTGGCTATTAAATTAAATTGTTGTCGTCAAGTTAATTTTGATTTTACAGTTATCTTCAATCAATCTCAATCAATCAATCAATTACAGAAGCTGCTTTTGAAACACTAAATACATATACACTGAAATACGGATACAAAATTCTATATAATAGGTGCAGCAGTCTCATTTTCAATTTTTTTATTAAAACTAGAATTCACTGCACAAAAGAAAATATATTGCTGCGTTGTAGCAGCTTGCTACATATCCCTATCTTCGATTTCAAACAGTTTCCGATATAGAAAATTTTTTACTGTTATGGGGTTTATCCCAGGTAATATCAGACATTAATTCTGCAAAATGAGTATTTCAACGCTATAATTCCTGAAGTCAAAGATCAACATGCCCACATGCTGTTAAACGTTGGTCGGCCTCACTAAGAAATCATATAGAGATTGTGATAGATTAGTAATAAAGAACACTGTAAAATGTTCAAAATCAGAAAGGAAAATTGTAATGGAATAAAATTTATCAAAGTATATATCACTGCTAGTGCTTGGAAAATTGATGCTATTGATGCAGTTCGCAAAATTTTATTGCAACTCCTATAGCTCAGAAACCTATTGAATAATCTAACAAAAATATTTTTCATAGATGCGTTTAAAGCTACTCTTTTCGCTATTACTATATAATATTTCGCAGTGTAATGTATTTTCGCTTGTCTGGGTGCTGGGTTCTATAAAACTATGCTTCTGCTAAGATCAAACCGTATTTTGTGGATACTGTTTGTAACTGGGTTATATGTGAACAGATTTAGTTCAAATATTTGCATTGTACATATTCATAGATGGCTTGCCTGTGAAAGTAATATGTTGGTATTAAACAAAAAGAATCGAAGTTTGTTTTAGTCGAGCCCCGATTGTATGGTGAGCTATCTATGTTTTATTGAAGGACAAAAAGAATGCGTGTCTACGTTTGAAATATTTCTATCCAATTTTACAAAGTTGGAGAAAGTTCCGAGTGGTTGAGATATTGCAATGTATCATATACGACTAGAATTAAAAGGTTAACAGTTAAGATTTAACTATATAAATTACTCTTTTGGCAAGTGCACCACTTGCCAATGTATACACCTACCAACTATCGGTATGGACATGGCAATCACGCTAAACAACTTGACCTATAAACTCGCTAAATGTAATTAGGTGCATGAGTGCAGCCAATCGACATCCCCCGTAATTAGCGAACCAATGAGATGATGAGGCAATTTCGATTGGATAATACCTGAAACTCCCCGTTCTATTTTCTCCGGCTAAATTCTGGCACGGGGAGTGCAATTATACAACGGTGACAGCTGCGTCTGAAATTTTAAGTAACGTATTACAACCAAGGATTATACTAGAAAATACCATAGTTCTTATGAGTTCTGATTTATTGGTTAACCCCCATTAGCGTTCCATTTAATGCCCCCCTTCATAATGAAAAATTCTACACGTTATTCCATTAGCTATTTTTATCTAAATAAATGTCTATTAGTAAAAGCAAAGTTATGTTCACACCTTAATATTTTGTTACGCAAGTTTGATTCGTTCTATGTGGCAGTGTATAGTGGGCGTAAGTGCTGTCGTTGGTCACAACTTTGTTGTAAAAACCAATACAATAACGAACCACGGTTACTGCCACTGAAAAATAATCTGGGGTGACTATACTGGTCTGATGTTGCTAAATTCGGGAAAATAATACACCATGGCACCCAAGTCTGCAAAGGTGTTTAGTTCCGCGAGAACTACTGTCGATCGCAATTTGTTAGTTTTGAAGATAACAGAGATAATTTTACTACCATTCGACTAAGCTAGAGGAGTTTAGGATTAATATACCGAAAACTCTTTGGATCACTATGTTCCCCCTTGGTACCCAAGATTTTCAAAAAATGTCAGTGCACCACGTCGTACTGGACAAATGTTAAAAATAAGAGTGCCGTTAATTTATACAAATATTTTTATATGTTTACTGAATATACATGTAGATAAACGGATATGCGGATTAACTTTTAATATCTGTCAGATTACTGTTGTTAATCTTTGTCTGTGCTGGTAACGAAAATTATAATTTGTTTCTGCCAATTGTTTTGCAATTTTAGCAATATTTTAACAGTTTTAGCAAACTGTACGGGGTTGCCAGGGGAGGGCTAGGCCACTTCTTTAGCTTCGACATTTGCGGTTGCATTGGTGCTCTTGCTAAAAAATTTTCTCTGTAATGTGAAAAACGTGAAAACTTACGAACCTCCGTCAGAATATCTAAAAAAGTAGCTCCAATAGTAGCTTTTTGCCGAGCGCCTTCCTTAGCAGAAAAGCTCCATAGGGTCCCTCCCTTAGCAAAATTCTGACTCCCCACTGGCAAACGTAAAGGGAAATTTGTGAGCTTTCAAAATGTTGCAAAAGTTACAAAAAATCTACCACCCCCGCTACCGAAGTAAAAAATGTTCGATTTAATGCCTATTAATATCGTCATTCATCAAGAGTATTCGTTTTGAGCGGATCCATTAGAAATTCAACAGCATATGTATGCAACCATAGGACGCACATACGGTGAATATTTATCCGAAATCAAACCGCCAATTTCCAAGTACAAGACAACAGCAATATTTAACCAAAGGTAGAAAGAGCTACAGGCTATTTTTTGTTGGTGGACAGCATGGGTGATATATATTGGATGATCCCGTGCTTTAACGTGCGAAACGACGTTTCGGCACCGTAGGTCCATTGGATTTTCGCAGACCTTGGGGCGTTCGACGATTTGTTAATTTTGTCGCCTGTGTTATCTCAGTAAGCGTTGCGGCGATTCGAGAGCAGACTTCGATTAATCTCTTGTAAAAACCGCACGCGCCGAAGAATCGTCGCAATTCGCTGAGTGTCGTTGGTTGCGGGAAACGATTGAACGCCTAGACATTGCTCGTGAGTGGGCGGATTCCGTCGGTAGAGACTTCGACACCGACAAATTCGATCGACGGCTTAAAGAATTCGCGTTTGGCCCGTTTGTATGAGTCCATATTTGTCGAGACGTGCAAATGCGTGATTGACATGATCTCAATATTTGCCATAGGTCACTCTTGCCACGAAAATATCGTTGATGTACGTTTTGACGAATGGAGTATTGCGGAATGCTTGATCCATCAGCTGTTGGAACGTCTTTGAAGCATTCCGCAGACCAAATGGCAAGGAGAGGAACTAGGAACATGTCGAATGGTGTTACGATGGTCGCCTTTTGGATGTCTTCCGGTGCCACTGGAATCTGAAGGAACGATTTGAATCAATCCAGCTTTCGGAAGACTCGATACCTGGATAAATCGTTGGCGATATGGTTGATTTTGGCACCAAATAATGATCGGACACCGTGAGAATGTTGAGGTTACGAAACTTGCCACACAATCGGAATCCTTCATACGAATTCTTGACAACGTGAAGTGGAGTTGTTGAGGGTAATTCTCCAAGTTGAACAATACTAGTGCGTTCGAGATTGGCGTCTGCGTCTTTGATGTCTGCAGCTTGTCGCCAACAGTTTTTTGGCCTTGCAAAGCACGGCGGTCCACGAGTACCGATATGACGCTGAATGAGATGCGTGAACGGAGCGTTGCTTGGCTGGCTTCGACTGGCGGTTACAAACATAAAGCGTAGATAATTTACCAATGAAACCTAACAAGCAAGAAGGAACATTACAGCGGTCCAGTATCTATCTGAACGCGGCGGCAAGGAAATGTAAACTGAAGGCACAAGACCCAAAACGGTCTTGCTTATATAGACAAATTAACCCTATATGCAAATTATTTTGTTGCCAGACCTGTTTTCATATTTTGCGATTTATTTTCACTTGTTATCGACAGTACTTTAAATTGTTTTTGGGCTACTACATAGCTCACATAGCTGCTACATAACTCCTCCTTAGCTGCTTGCTATAGTCCCAACAGCCGCGAACCGCTAATTTTTGGTAAATTGTCAAAAATTAGAGAAAATCTGGTAACTATGTAGTACACTCATTCTCAATGTATCAAATTCACGGTGTTCTAAATACTCGGAAACAGTCGTGAAAACAAAATAAAACAACTTTGCTCGCAAAAGATCTTGGCAAATCTATTAGAGGGTATTGAAAGTAGTCCACGCGGCCCTAAGCTCCCTTTCTGATAGCAGAGATTCCACAATATTTATTATTCCATAGCAGTTCGTTGTTGTCTTGTCTTCTTTGCCACAAGCGCTTGAGCAATGAACAGGATTTCTCACAGTATACGCTGCCAAATTCATCGTATTGTGAACTCTGTCACACAATTACGCGAATCATGGTTGGCCTCAGATTACGTTATCGGGCTGGAAACGCCATGATTGGCCCAGCGAAACAGAAAGCGGATACAACTATTAACCAATAACAATTACCATCTTGTCTCATTGGTTCTCTGTTTTGAGCAGCTGCCAAATGCAGGACCTAGCGATACAATAAAATGTATATAGTGATCGCCTCATATTATGTCTACAGCAATGTTCATATACATGCCGCAGGGAAGATTGGGATTATCCCCCGTTAGTATAGGATCCTACTCCCCCCTCGCTGCGTCGCCGATCCTGTAAAAGGTAGCCTAATGTCCCCTGAGGCTCCGCACAACCCTTCCTCCCCGATCTGGAACGCACGGGAAACATGGACAAAAATACACGAAATTGTAGCAAAAAATGGAAAAAATTGGCAAAAATTTAGAAAGATCTTGAGTACCAAAAAATTTAAAAAATTTCCCCCCCCCCCCCCGATCGGTTGATTTATTCCCCTGTGAGCATGTATGTTTTAATTTTCATCTAAATCGTTGTGTTCTTAATTATAGATACCAAATACAATACATCCAGATATATATTGTAAAATAGGATAAAAATAAAAAGTAATAAGTTTAAAACTTAACTGCGTGGTCTTTGGTTGTTGTCACCGCTTTGTGTAAATACATGTAATGAACTGGGCTCCTGCTGTGGCTCCTACCCCTACCCGAGGCCCCGACTATCCACCCCCCGCCAGTCTCGGTCCATCCCTCCGAACACACGCGCCGGAAGCAAATCCCGGCTACCTTCCCCGCGATAACCCAGCTACACACTCTGGTACTTTGGACGTCGAGTATGTACGCTGTACACCTATATCATTGATTAAGACTGGGACAGGGCAACGTGCAAACATGCTCATTATTGAAACGTAGAGGGTTAACCCCTGAGAGTCCGACCCCTCCGTCCCCTGACAAGTCGTCCAATTCTTCCTAATGGCGATGCATGCGCTACAGGAACGTCATCCCTACGTTATTATACTGCATTTAGCGATATAAATTTGCTGAATTATTTCGAATGCTTTTATTCAGATATCTTGTCCAGATCGTGACAGAGTATTCAAATACGCACAGCGTCATTTTTGCTGAATCTATTAATATCACGATTGAAATTATACTTTAGTTTAAATGTGCATTTACTAGTGCTGAAAGTGATTTAAAAGCCTACATTACTAGTGCTGAAAATATAATTGATTTAATTTAACGATTATTTGCACCGTCAGAAGAAATTATGTCAATGATTTTGTAAATAGCATTCTAGTTAGGAATTGCAAATCCAGGCAGTGATGTCAGTAATATTGGCAAGGTTGGTATTATCGTGCGCACTGTGTGATTGATATGGTTGATACGCCTATAAAATGTACAAACATAACCAACCAAAAGAGTATAAAATTTGGGTCTTTTCGGTTATCCCCCCAGCCGGAATTTCGTCAATTTTGAAGCTACTGATAAAATTTTGGTACCAATCGATTCAGCTCGATGAGCTGGTTCAGAAAATACCCATTTCACCCACATCCCTGACAAATTTTTTTCGATTTTTTGAGGTCCCAATGGTCCCCCCTCGGGAACCCAAAAATTTTTTCTTCAGAATATGGTCATATTGGGTATCATTCGACTCGGCTTGATGAGACAAGTCGGTTAGTGTGTAATTTTTTGAAATCTACCTCATCGTTAGAAAATTATGATGGCGTACGGCCCCTAAAGATTACTTGGGCCCTCATAACTTTCTAACGGTGGGGTAGATTTCAAAAAAATTACACACTAACCGACTTTTCTCATCAAGCCGAGTCGAATGATACCCAATATGATATATTCTGAAGAAAACATTTTTTGGATTCCCAAGGGGGACCATGGTAACTCAAAAAACCGAAACAAAATTTGTCGGGGATGTGGGTAAAATGGGTATTTTCTGAACGAGCTCATCGAGCTGAATCGATTGGTACAAAAATTTCATCTGTACCTTTAAAATTGACGAAATTCGGGCTGGGGGGATAACCGAAAAGACCCTAAAATTTATACCCGAAAAATTAAAATTACTTGGTCTTTGCTGTACGTGAAAAATAACTGGCTGCCTGCAATTTATTAAGACACAGTGAGTTTCATATTTCTGGGTTATTTTTGTTCGATCAAAATGTTTAAAATTTGCAATGGACGAACCGATTAGGTATGACGATTTGTTGCAATTGTAAATGGTGAGAAGAATGGCACGGCTCTCGATGCCATATATTGTCAATTTTGTTCGCATAATAATTGAGGAAACATTGTACGCTATTGTGTAGGTCTTTCTGCTATCAAAAGATTATGCAATCTGAGGTCTTATGTTGGTTGGCCCATAACCGTGCTAATGCAAAAACCTAATACTACAACGTAACTGATAAAGCGCTACTTATATTATGAAAGAACTGAACTAGACTAAATGCACCGGAGTACAGGCTGCAGGCAAATTTTATACCGAAAGGTTATTTTATCAGTTCCAACAAACATGCCAACTTCGGTAAAAATATAACATAAAGTAAGCAACCCATTGCAATAGTCGGCAATTCTTTACACTGTACCCTATGATAGACAGTAAATTCGCTTACATTTTACTGGACTACGCACACGCTTGTTCGTAACAAATATTTCATTGTACAGAAAGTAAGCTTCAGGTGCAACGCATAGCTGGTTGCGTCAAAGAGGCTTTAAATGGAACTCGAAGTATGGGTGACCTAACGAGCCAATATAGTAATCAAAATAAGCTGTATCTTACTGGGTAGCGCAACAGGCGTTTGATTACACCCACCAGTGACGCTTCCAAAAAGCACAACTCAGGCGTTATATGTAACCTTATTATAAATAGATCAACATCGCTGTTACAAACCACACAGGGTTCGTTCTGGCATTAGTATAATATGAAACCGATAATCTTGATCAGCGTTTCTCGACTCCATGTATACAATGTTGCATCGAAAGCCACAGAGCATTGCGACTACGTTTAAAAATGATCGCAATCAGTTTTATGCGATTTGGAAACATGCTGTGATTCGATTGACTTACAATTATTGCACTAAATGTGGCGTTCCATTGCATATCTATAATGCTTATCAATTTAAGGATTAATTAAATTGGAAAAATGCCTGTTCATGGCCTATATTTGCCAACCTCGAACTATAGCAAACAACAATCATTTAGAGAAAGTTGACATCGTAAGAGATGTCATCTTCGGTATCTCCGTGTAGCCAATCGACACCAATATGAATACGTAACGAATGAAATAACGCGAGGGATTTCGATTGGTTAATAGCTGAAACCATGCCTTGTATTTTCTCCAAACATATTTTGGCACGGGGAGTCCAACTGTACAACGCTGTGCGCTCATACCAAAGTGTGACCAGATATAGAAGGACTAGGCATGCCAGTTATAGAGTAGTAATAATGAGTATGGTTTCAACACCGTAGGTCCGCCATAGTTCAGGTTCTGTTCAGGTTCCCCCTTGGTGTCAACAAACACATCATTATCGCATGAGTACTCTTTATCCAATGAAATATCGATTAGATATCAAAAAATGTGTTCCTTGCGCTTAGTCGCGAAAGGTTATGCTCTATTAGCTGCATTTGTAATGTAAACAGACTTATTATTAATATCTCGTTGATCTGTAAACAAGTCCATTATTCGCACACCACCTAGGTGTCCATCTAAAAAATACTGTATTTCTTAACAAAATCTTCGGAGCTTGTACGTGAATTTGCATGTATCTAATGTTTTTGACAATGCTGAAATGACTTTAGTGTCAGCTTAACATGTAATTCGCATTGTGTTGTCCCCTCCCGTTTTTCTTCTTTCATTTGAGGTGACCAACAAAACTAACTTTTAAACCAGTGGGTCAGTAGTGTTTCGTTACTGTTTTTGCGCATTGACTCCGTTTATTCAACTTACCTGAAGTGTTGAGCGTGGTGTTAATCTCTCGCAAGTGCTAATATAGTTTATTACCTTGAAGATAACATTTTATTACTAAAGTATACGTTTATACACTATTACGGATTTAGTAATAACTGCCCACGCATAATACGTATAAGAAATAGTTATAATTACCAAAAAATTCTTGCAAGAACGACCAGCGTCTCTAGGTATCTGCTCTCTGCTCTCTCTCTCTGCTCTCTCTATCTAGTTCTCTGCCGATCCGCCTGTACTAGATCTCGCAGAAGAGGCAGCTGCCGACGAGTAGTCAACCTTCACAGTTCAGCCATCTGTCCAAGTGTTCACGGTTTCATCAGAAACTAAGATGCTGGTCAGTTGATCTGTTTTAACATTCGGCGATGTGCTAGGCCAGCCAGGCCACCTTTCATATCTTCCACTACATACACCTGATGGCAATAAGTATTGTCTTAGTGCACAACGAAGTTGTTTCGGAAATTCACGTCGCTCCATTGTGACACAAAGGTCCCCGATTTATTGTGCTACAAATGGTCAAAGGCGACACAAATAGGCTTCCTTTCACAGTTTCCAGGATGTTGGGATGGCAATAAATCTGGTGGTCTAGGGGATAATGAGCCTGCCATAATTTTTCGCTACGCTAATGGATTCTATTATATGGGTAATCCAAATTTATATACATTTATATTTACAGCATTGCTTTTCCAAATTACGTATGTTAAATTAACAAAAAGTATCGGAACTTTAAAATACGTTATGAGATGAGTAAATGCTTAACACATGTCAGCGGTAGGGTATTTTAATAGCAAACCTTAAGAAATACAAACCACATAGAAGTGTTGGAATTCTACTGAATTCTTATCTGCTGTATGGTAATGTTCGCTTGTTGCTGCAGCGCACACGAAATCAGAAGCCCAGTGGCATACAATGCATTTCGATTTCATATACAGTCCTTTTGAGCACACGCTTAAACCACGTGGCATATGTGATGGTGGGTTTGCCCTCCCCTCCACATCTGAGAATAGATCAACGATACTGGAGTTCATACATTTAGTACTTTCATTATATATGTTGAACTCCGTTTTGACCCGTTTTCTCCCGTTACGTAGAATCAAACTTGAAACATAAATTATATTATATTGCTAAGATGACGTTCCTAATTCGTTATCGAATCTCATTCTGATCGGACCGAATATAGCTTTGCCGCGTTAGCGGCGTCATAGTGAACCTGTACAGATTCTGTGCGACCATGTGGCGCTGAAGAAAATAATTTGAGGTTGAGAATTCCAATTTGGGGTGTTAGGTCTTATTTTAAACAGAATCACATAACGATTCACTAAAAATATTGACTTTATATGTCGTCGTGGGATTCATGTTTAGCAAGGATATTCATTTTTAACGGCACTTTTTGTTTCCAACATGACCTAATTTTCTGTTAATACTTTCAATGTCAAGATCAACTTT
The DNA here is from genome assembly GCA_030248225.1 of Trileptium ribeirensis. Lineage (NCBI taxonomy): Eukaryota > Metazoa > Nematoda > Enoplea > Enoplida > Thoracostomopsidae > Trileptium > Trileptium ribeirensis. The sequence continues at coordinate 76,016 of JASANE010025692.1, forward strand.
ATCGTAATAATTGTATTATTATAAAAATGCGAAAACTAATTGAAGTATTTATGTCGCCGCCAATACAAAGTAGAATCCTTTTGAAACAGGAATACCAGTAGGAAGGGCAAAGCTAGGCTTAATGTAGTCATCCCAATTGGTAAAATCACGCGCATAGCGTTAGAAAGTGCATAAAATTATTCAATAAATAACTAAATCGGTTCGCTATCGAATAGTTGTTCCAGCTTTACAGACACAGTGCTGTCGTGCCTGTGCTTAAAAATATAATGATTTTTAATATTTAAAATTGACTAACTGCAACTGCACCGTTGCGAAAAACGTTGTCCGCCTGCGAACGTTTGTTTGATTTGAAAGACTAAAGGTTGTTAGAACCTATTTGCTTAATAAGAACAAAAGGCGTCCGCGAAAACATTTATCTGCAGTAGGTCTATCTTGACAAATTAAGCGGTTTAAAAAATTTACCCACACCAGGTATTAACTTTTTGACACCGTTAACACAATGCACAATATAACCTTTTAACACATGTCATATCGGTTACTCGAAGGCAATTTATTCACTACGATGTAGTGCGTCAACTCAGTTCGTCGTGAAGAGGCTTAACGACTCGAGAACAACACAGCTATAGGCATACATGCCGGCAGGGGGGGGGGGAGGGTAGGGGGGTAACCCCCCCCTGAGGCCGAAAAGTCCAGGGGGGTTACCCCCCCGGGGGGTGCGCCGCCCCCCCCCCCCCCCAGGGTGCGCAGCACAAAACTTGCGCAAATTGTGCCTGCTTGTTGCTAGTGGTGCATATACAGCTGTAAATTTGTGGAAAGCTTTTTGTTGAAAGACGTCATTCCCTGAAATAAAAGTTAACCGAAATACTTATTTATATACTGACTAGATCAACAAATACGGTAGAACTTACTGTAGATCAACAAATACGGTGAAAAAACGTGCGCAATGTGCGCCTTCGCGTTTCTTGCGGTGCATGTAGACAAACTGAACTCGTAGGTGAAAAATATACATCCGACGATCAAAAAAAGGTCCTCACGAGACCGACCCCCCTAGACAAATTTGGCCGGCCAGGGGGGGTTATCCCCCCTGAGATGGCCGCGACCCACGCCCCCGTGGGGGCCTCTACCCCCCTCTGGCATGACCGACCGTCGGCATGTATGGCTATAGGTCATTGGTTTGCAAGCGCGACTGTAAACCAAGAGACCTGACTTTGATTCACCTCCAGCAAAACGTTGTTCAACGCTAGTGGAAATGCTAACTTGTGCATGAAGTAAACGTTTAACTACCTCTTGATCTAAATTCCTTTAATAATTAAAGATATTGCTATTTACAACTACCAGGTATTTTGTTATTAGTCTATGAAATGATGCAACAGTTTTCCTAAGGCCAAATGAGCGTTAATATTATTATTATCAAACGTTGGTTGGCAAATCTCTGCGCAAAAATAACAACATTATTATTGGACAACGTATAGCCATTGGTGCTTTTCAATTCTAATAATCCTAGCAAATATGCTCACAGTTGCTCAGCCACAAGACCTGGAATTTCTTAATATTCGTTGAAGATGATAATTGTGAACGTTGTTGCTGCAATCGTGCACAAGTAGTACATTTAATTTGTTAATAATTTACCAAAATAATTACTCCAAACATCCCGCCTGTATTTATAGTTTTTATTGTACTATATTTCAGTAAACTGCGCTTGCCGCGCGTATTTTAATCAAAAATCAATGCAGGGGACCAAGGGTCGAAAACGCAAAGTATAATTTACCGATTTAGGATTCAGTATTTTAATGTGCCGCTGTTGACAGTACGTATTTTACTCAAAAATCAATGCAGGGGACCAAGGGTCGTAAACGCAAAGTATAATTTACCGATTTAGGATTCAGTATTTTAATGAGCGGCTATTGAAAGTACGTATTTTAATCAAAAATCAACGCAGGGGACCAAGGGTCGAAAACGCAAAGTATAATTAACCGATTTAGGATTCAGTATTTTAATGTGCCGCTATTGACAGTACGTATTTTAATCAAAAATCAATGCAGGGGACCAAGGGTCGAAAACACAAAGTATAATTTGCCGATTTAGGATTCAGTATTTTAATGTGCCGTTATTGACAGTACGTATTTTAATCAAAAATCAATGCAGGGGACCAAGGTTCGAAAACGCAAAGTATAATTTACCGATTTAGGATTTAGTATTTTAATGTGCCGCTATTGACAGTACGTGTTTAAATCAAAAATCTATGCAGGGGACCAAGGCTCGAAAACACAAAGTATAATTTACCGATTTAGGATTCAGTATTTTAATGTGCCGCTATTGACAGTACGTATTTTAATCAAAAATCAATGCAGGGGACCAAGGGTCGAAAACACAAAGTATAATTTACCGATTTAGGATTCAGTATTTTAATGTGCCGCTATTGACAGTACGTATTTTAATCAAAAATCTATGCAGGGAACCAAGGGTCGAAAACGCAAAGTATCATTTATCGATTTAGGATTCAGTATTTTAATGTGCCGCTATTGACAGGACGCATTTTAATCAAAAATCAATGCAGGGGACCAAGGGTCGAAAACACAAAGTATAATTTACCGATTTAGGATTCAGTATTTTAATGTGCCGCTGTTGACAGTACGTATTTTACTCAAAAGTCAATGCAGGGTACCAAGGGTGGAAAACGAAAAGTATAATTTACCCATTTAGGATTCAGTTTTTCAATGTGTCGCTATTGACAGTACATATATTAATCAAAAATCAATGCAGGGAACCAAGGGTCGAAAACGCAAAGTATAATTTACAGATTTAGGATTCAGTATTTTAATGTGCCGCTATTGACAGTACGTATTTTAATCAAAAATCAATGCAGGGGACCAAGGTTCGAAAGCACAAAGTATAATTTACCGATTTAGGATTCAGTATTTTAATGTGCCGCTATTGACAGTACGTATTTTAATAAAAAATCAATGCAGGGGACCAAGGGTCGAAAGCACAAAGTATAATTTACCGATTTAGGATTCAGTATTTTAATGTGCCGCTATTGACAGTACGTATTTTAATCAAAAATCAATGCAGGGGACCAAGGGTCGAAAACGCAAAGTATAATTTACCGATTTAGGATTCAGTATTTTAATGTGCCGCTATTGACAGTACGTATTTTAATCAAAAATCAATGCAGGGGACCAAGGGTCGAAAACGCAAAGTATAATTTACCGATTTAGGATTCAGTATTTTAATGTGCCGCTATTGACAGTACGTCTTTTAATCAATGCAGGGGACCAAGGGTCGAAAACGCAAGGTATAATTTACCGATTTAGGATTCAGTATTTTAATGTGCCGCTATTGACATTACGTATTTTAATCAAAAATCAGTGCAGGGGACCAAGGGTCGAAAACGCAATAGGATTCAGTATTTTAATGTGCCGCTATTGACAGTACGTATTTTAATCAAAAATCAATGCAGGAGACCAAGGGTCCAAAACGCAAAGTATAATTTACCGATTTAGGATTCAGTATTTTAATGAGCAGCTATTGACAGTACGTATTTAAATCAAAAATCTATGCAGGGGACCAAGGGTCAACAAACGGATAATTCGGTATCGAGTTTAGGATTCAGTATTTTAATGTGCCGCTATTGACAGTACGTATTTTAATCAAAAATCTATGCCAGGAAACCAAGGGTCGAAAACGCAAATTATCATTTATCGATTTAGGATTCAGTATTTTAATGTGCCGCTATTGACAGGGGACGCATTTTAATCAAAAATCAATGCGACAGGGAGCAATATGTAACTGAACGAAAAGCAGCACCACA
>JASANE010025693.1:0-11017 GCA_030248225.1 Trileptium ribeirensis
ATGTATTTTGAGATTTACTTTCTGAATTTTCGTGTGGGAAAAGAAGGTATTTTGAAAGTCTTGAATATTACATCTTGCACGAGCATATTCCGGAGATCTGTGGGACCTTTCAGTTCCTATTTCATATTTTTCAGCACTAACATATTTGTTCACGCAATCGCGGGTAATTTTATAGCGAACAAATTCTATACCGATTGTATACCAATTCGTACGTTAAATGGGGTCTTTTCGGTTATCTCCCAGCCTTAATTTCGTCAATTTTCAAGTTACAGATAAAATTTTGGTACCTATCGTTTCAACTCGATGAGCTGGTTCAGAAAAGGCGGATTTTACCCACATCCCTGACTTGGACCCTCATAACATTCTAACGGTAGGGTAGATTTTGACAAAACATACACCAGTCGACTTGTATAGTCAAGCAAGATTTGAGCGGCCCAATACGACCATATTCCCGAAGAAAAAAATTTTGGGTTCCCAAAGTTAGCCCTGGGACCTCGAAAAAATCGAAAAAAATTTGTCAGGGATATGGGTATGATGAGTATTTTTTGAACCAGGTCATCGAGCTGAATCGATGGGTACAAAAGTTTTATTTGTACCTTCAATATTTATGTATTTCCAGCTCAAGGATTAACCGAAAGGACCCTGATAATGTAATGACTATATAATATAAATTGTAATAAATGGCGCCCATATAAGCGCCTACCTAGTAGTATTTGCTAACCTGCCGTAAAAATTGTTGGACTTTAATCATACATTGGAAAAAGGAAAAAACAACAAGCAAAACAAGGATCAAAATCTTCTAGCTAGATGTGTAATAACTTGCTGTTATACCAGTCGCACAAGATTATAGCGTAGAAACGAGCGAAGAAAATTTGTTAGTACCGTTGGTGTTGCAAATTTTAGTTTGGACATAGCCAAAAGTAGTGAAAAGTACAATTAGATAACCACTTTTTTGCGGCAAAATAGCATAATGGGTTATGCTTATTTTCTATGAGGCTGTGAATTTGGCACAATTGTGTATTTTTTCTTGAATTAGCGCGCTATATTGTACTAAATGGCGCCTAAGTGATGTATTAGTTATTGCACATAATTTGCCCGAATTGCAGTACAGAATGCATGATTATTTACATACCTTTTGTATGAATTTACACATTCAAATTATTTGGTTTGCTACATATAAATTCAAATGAAATTAGGTACGGCATATATGTGATAAATTATGCATGATCTGCACGAAGTCCCATATATAAAATGTATGACACTTAATTTGTGTAAAATTTCAGACAATAAATTTATGTTTTATAGCACATAACTTGTTTGTAGCTATATAAAGTAAACACAATAAAATTACAAATTAGTACAAAAATTCCAATTATGTATTAACATTCATACATCAGGTAAACTTCGTCTGTATAAAAATATATGGACCATTGATATCGATAAGAGGGTATGGATGCGATTAGCCTCCACCCCAGAAGTCGATTTCCCAGCAATGCAAATCTACACAACTGCTGCAGGGCTTCGCATCCATCGAAAAATTTTAGCATAAATAGGCAAAAATGATTAAGGGTGCTTAGGGTGCTTTTTTAAAACTCATTTAATACAAACAACCATGACGTTGCCGGCCCGTGTCACATTTAGAGGCCATACATTGTATAGTTACAAAAAGGAACAGCTTAATGCGGGTGTCGCGAGTGGCAGCATTCTCTCGCAACTTAGGCTTAGTATCTGGTCATATAATAGACTTAACTTAGCTGTATGAATCCGAATCTACAGCCAAAGTTTCTTTGATCGGATTTGAATTACAATGCCAATTTAAGTATCACTAGCCGTATACAGATAAAGCTGCAATGTTATTTTGACGCACGAACAGTCATTTTCCCAAACGATAGCATAACGGCTGTCAATAATTCTGTAATGCGTCATTAGTTAAAAATTTCACCGACTCAGCTTGTATATTAAACGCTCTTCTAGCATGAATCTCTTAACTAATTTCCTGTTATTTTTTGAGAAGTGTGAAAAGAGCTGGAGTTACCTCCCTATGAGGTCGGACGCTCTACATTATCGTTAGCCAATGGCCTTGGAATTGTCGGTTGCAGGTGACATTATACGTTGCATTAGCGCTGTATGACGGCCAAAGGCAAAAGCTAATATATATTTATTTATAAAATGTAATTGCAGGCAGTCGTGATGTTGTCTCGACAAGAGAGACAAGCCCTACAGCACATGACTTTTATGTGACAGTTATTTATTGCAAATAGGCAGGCAGTCATCAAGATGTTCCAATCAGAGACGCTACGAAATTTTTATTACGTCGAGAGATATTCCGTTTTAATTGCATCTTAAACCACCAGCGAGGTAGAAATAGTGCATCTCTGAGCAAACACTGTGTACAATATATAGTGCATAATATCGCAATGGTGTGGTGAGTTGTTTGTATTTGGTGAAATATGTAGACAAATTTAAATGTATACACTACATCCATTCTATTTATATATATGTTAATTATGTTTATGCATGTGTCTCGTTAACTAAGGCTTTCTAGTTCGCAAAATGGCGTACACAGCCGTGTTCAAATAAGCAACAAATAACTCATAGCTATTGCCGACCATAGAATGTTTCGCACAGAACTAAAAGGGAAAATATTAGTCAACTTTATCCGTCAAATAAATAAAATTCTCTCGCTACAAAATAGCCGAACTATGATAAAAGGATATAAATGAAATAAACACGGTTTACCTAAGCGCGTGGATTATAGAAATTTTTTAAAGATTAAGGATTAGCTTTTTTAAAGATAGCTAATTTACCAATTTCCTCACATCTTTTTTATTGGCTTTATGAGCAATTTTTACGTAAATTTTACTATTTATCAAGCATTTAATTTTAAGGCACTAGATTCAGTGGCCTCAGGGGACGTGAATTTGGGTGGATTCGACCCTTAGGAAATACCTATGATTTAGGGCAATATACTTTGTTTTAAAACGTAACTTTTATTATGTACCAACATATACGCAATTTTAGTATATAATATACGTTAGGTTACTGAAATTATAAATGATATTTGTATTTACTAGATTGAAATTATATAGGAATCTTTAGTAACGGTTTGTAAGCGAAAAGAACATGCTGCCCATAAGAGGAATGTACGCGTGAAACCGGAATCTTTATGATTACTAACGGATCATGAAGAAAGCGAATGTGTGGCTCTAAGGCGGAATACCCACATATCAAGAGCTCGAGGAATTCTAATTAAAAATGGTTTCTGAACAAAAGGGAATATATGGCCTCAACCAGAATATACGCGTTGGTCCAAGAAATGTTTATGATTATTAATGGTTTGTGAACATGTGCCCCAAAAGTAGGATATACGGTTATATAGCTCACACAACAAATACTCCAGGAATGTTTATGATCAATACGGTTTGTGAACTAAGTGAATATGCGGCCCAAAAGCGGAATATATCTATTTTACACATCCAGATCTTGAGATATCTTTATGATTAAAAGCGGTTTCCAAACAAAGGGAACATGTGACCTAAATTCTTTATCTAAGTCATATATCAAGATCTTGATTTAGCTTTATTATTAGTAACAGTTTGTGAATAAATGGAAAGTGCTAAAAACTGGACTATACGCGTGATCTAACTCCCGTATCAAGATCTCGAGGAATCTATACGATTAGAACCGTTTACGATCGAAGGGAATGTGTGTAGCGAAGTCAAAATTTATGCGTCATATACCAATAACTCCAGTAATATTTATTAACGATTTATAAACAAAAAGAACTTGTCGCCCAAAAGCGGAATATACACGTGACTTAACTAACGTATCATTGATTAACAATGTTTTGTGAACAAAGGAAACGTGTGGTCCAAAAATGGACTATACGCGTGATCTCGTGTACCAATATCGAACTAAGGAGGGCACCAATAAGATACAAGTATTTTACAGTTTTTGAACAGATATGTTGGATTATTGTTCAAAAGCAGTATGAAGCGTATACTTGAATCGAAGCGCAAGAATCTAAAGGTTTTCCGGACATTACAATTTTAACATTTCTTTTGGGTTTAAGATAATATTAACACTGTCTAGATTAGCAAACATAGATACAAGTATTTTACAGTTTTTGAACAGATATGTTCGATTATTGTTCAAAAGCAGTATGAAGCGTATATTGGATTCGAATCGCAAGAAGCTAAAGGTTTTCCCGACATTACAATTTTAACATTTCTTTTGGGTTTAAGATAATATTAACACTGTCTAGATTAGCAGGCATAAGATACAAGTATTTTACAGTTTTTGAACAGATATGTTGGATTATTGTTCAAAAGCGGTATGAAGCATATACTGGAATCGAAGCGCAAGAATCTAAAGGTTTTCCCGACATTACAATTTTAACATTTCTTTTGGGTTTAAGATAATATTAACACTGTCTAGATTACCAGGCATAAGATACAAGTATTTTACAGTTTTTGAACAGATATGTTGGATTATTGTTCAAAAGCAGTATGAAGCGTATACTGGAATCGAAGCGCAAGAATCTAAAGGTTTTCCCGACATTAGAATGTTAATATTTCTTTTGGGTTTAAGATAATATTGAGATTGCCTAGATTAGCAGGCATAGATACAAGTATTTTACAGTTTTTGAACAGATATGTTAGATTATTGTTCAAAAAGCGGTGTGAAGCGTATACTGGAATCGAAGCGCAAGAAGCTAAAGGTTTTCCCGACATTACAATTTTAACATTTCTTTTGGGTTTAAGATAATATTAACACTGTCTAGATTAGCAGGCATAGATACAAGTATTTTACAGTTTTTGAACAGATATGTTGGATTATTGTTCAAAAGCAGTATGAAGCATATACTGGAATCGAAGCGCAAGAATCTAAAGGTTTTCCCGACATTAGAATGTTAATATTTCTTTTGGGTTTAAGATAATATTAACACTGTCTAGATTAGCAGCCATAAGATACAAGTGTTTTGCAAATTTTGAATAGATATCTTGCATTATTGTTCAAAAGCAATATAAAGAGTATACTGGAATCGAAGCGCAAGAATCTAAAGGTTTTCCCGACATTACAATTTTAACATTTCTTTTGGGGTTAAGATAATATTAACACTGTCTAGATTAGCAAGCATAGATACAAGTATTTTACAGTTTTTGAACAGATATGTTGGATTATTGTTCAAAAGCAGTATGAAGCGCATATTGGATTCGAAGCGCAAGAATCTAAAGGTTTTCTCGACATTAGAATGTTAATATTTCTTTTGGGTTTAAGATAATATTAACACTGTCTAGATTAGCAGACATAGATACAAGTATTTTACAGTTTTTGAACAGATATGTTGGATTATTGTTCAAAAGCAGTATGAAGCGTATACTTGAATCGAAGCGCAAGAATCTAAAGGTTTTCTCGACATTAGAATGTTAATATTTCTTTTAGTTTAATATAATATTAACACTGTCTAGATTAGCAGGCATAGATACAAGTGTTTTACAGTTTTTGAACACATATGTTGCATTATTGTTCAAAAGTAGTATGAAGCGTATACTGGAATCGAAGCGCAAGAATCTAAATGTTTTCCTGACATTTGAATGTTAATATTTCTTTTGAGTTTAAAATAATATTAACACTGTCTAGATTAGCAAGCACAGATACAAGTATTTTACAGTTTTTGAACAGATATGTTGGATTATTGTTCAAAAGCAGTATGAAGCGTATACTTGAATCGAAGCGCAAGAATCTAAAGGTTTTCCCGACATTACAATTCTAACATTTCTTTTGGGTTAAGATAATATTAACACTGTCTAGATTAGCAAACATAGATACAAGTATTTTACAGTTTTTGAACAGATATGTTCGATTATTGTTCAAAAGCAGTATGAAACGTATACTGGAATCGAAGCGCAAGAATCTAAAGGTTTTCCTGACATTTGAATGTTAATATTTCTTTTGGGTTTCAAATAATATTAACACTGTCTAGATTAGCAGGCATAGATACAAGTGTTTTACAGTTTTTGAACAGATATGTTGGATTATTGTTCAAAAGCAGTATGAAGCGTATACTTGAATCGAAGCGCAAGAATCTAAAGGTTTTCTCGACATTAGAATGTTAATATTTCTTTTAGTTTAATATAATATTAATACTGTCTAGATTAGCAGGCATAGATACAAGTATTTTACAGTTTTTGAACAGATATGTTGGATTATTGTTCAAAAGCAGTATGAAGCGTATACTGGAATCGAAGCGCAAGAACCTAAAGGTTTTCTGACGTTTGAATGTTAATATTTCTTTTGTGTTTAAAATAATATTAACACTGTCTAGATTAGCAAGCATAGATACAAGTATTTTACAGTTTTTGAACAGATATGTTGGATTATTGTTCAAAAGCAGTATGAAGCGTATAGTTGAATCGAAGCGCAAGAATCTAAAGGTTTTCCTGACATTACAATTTTAACATTTATTTTGGGTTTAAGATAATATTAACACTGTCTATATTAGCAGACATAGATACAAGTATTTTACAGTTTTTGAATAGATATGTTCGATTATTGTTCAAAAGCAGTATGAACCGTATATTAGATTCGAAGCGCAAGAATCTAAAGGTTTTATCGACATTAGAATGTTAATATTTCTTTTGGGTTTAAGATAATATTAACACTGTCTAGATTAGCAGGCATAGATACAAGTATTTTACAGTTTTTTTAACAGATATGTTGGATTATTGTTCAAAAGCAGTATGAAGCGTATACTGGAATCGAAGCGCAAGAACCTAAAGGTTTTCTGACATTTGAATGTTAATATTTCTTTTGGGTTTAAAATAATATTAACACTGTCTAGATTAGCAAGCATAGATACAAGTATTTTACAGTTTTTGAACAGATATGTTGGATTATTGTTCAAAAGCAGTATGAAGCGTATACTGGAATCGAAGCGCAAGAATCTAAAGGTTTTCCCGACATTACAATTTTAACATTTCTTTTGCGTTTAAGATAATATTAACACTGTCTAGATTAGCAAACATAGATTCAAGTATTTTACAGTTTTTGAATTGATATGTTGCATTATTGTTCAAAAGCAATATAAAGAGTATATTGGATTCGAAGCGCAAGAATCTAAAGGTTTTCCCGATATTAGAATGTTAATATTTCTTTTGGGTTTAAGATAATATTGAGATTGTCTAGATTAGCAGGCATAGATACAAGTATTTTACAGTTTTTGACGTATGTTATTATTTTAGGTGGTGGGGGTGTTTTTGTTTTGTTTTTCTTTTTATAATATTACACTGTCTAGATTAGCAGGCATAGATACAAGTATTTTACAGTTTTTGAACAGATATGTTGGATTATTGTTCAAAAGCAGTATGAAGCGTATACTGGAATCGAAGCGCAAGAATCTAAAGGTTTTCCCGACATTACAATTTTAACATTTCTTTTGCGTTTAAGATAATATTAACACTGTCTAGATTAGCAAACATAGATTCAAGTATTTTACAGTTTTTGAATTGATATGTTGCATTATTGTTCAAAAGCAATATAAAGAGTATATTGGATTCGAAGCGCAAGAATCTAAAGGTTTTCCCGATATTAGAATGTTAATATTTCTTTTGAGTTTAAAATAATATTAACACTGTCTAGATTAGCAAGCACAGATACAAGTATTTTACAGTTTTTGAACAGATATGTTGGATTATTGTTCAAAAGCAGTATGAAGCGTATACTTGAATCGAAGCGCAAGAATCTAAAGGTTTTCCCGACATTACAATTTTAACATTTCTTTTGCGTTTAAGATAATATTAACACTGTCTAGATTAGCAAACATAGATGCAAGTATTTTACAGTTTTTGAATTGATATGTTGCATTATTGTTCAAAAGCAATATAAAGAGTATATTGGATTCGAAGCGCAAGAATCTAAAGGTTTTCCCGATATTAGAATGTTAATATTTCTTTTGGGTTTAAGATAATATTGAGATTGTCTAGATTAGCAGGCATAGATACAAGTATTTTACAGTTTTTGAACAGATATGTTGGATTATTGTTCAAAAGCAGTATGAAGCGTATACTGGAATCGAAGCGCAAGAATCTAAAGGTTTTCCTGACATTTGAATGTTAATATTTCTTTTGGGTTTAAAATAATATTAACACTGTCTAGATTAGCAAGCATAGATACAAGTATTTTACAGTTTTTGAACAGATATGTTGGATTATTGTTCAAAAGCAGTATGAAGCATATATTGGATTCGAAACGCAAGATCTAGGGTTCCGACATTACAATTTTAACATTTCTTTTGGGTTTAAGATAATGTTAACACTGTCTAGATTAGCAGGCATAGATACAAGTATTTTACAGTTTTTGAACAGATATGTTCGATTATTGTTCAAAAGCAGTATGAAGCGTATATTGGATTCGAAACGCAAGAATCTAAAGGTTTTCTCGACATTAGAATGTAATATTTCTTTTAGTTTAAGATAATATTAACACTGTCTAGATTAGCAGGCATAGATACAAGTGTTTTACAGTTTTTGAACACAAATGTTGCATTATTGTTCAAAAGCAGTATAAAGCGTATACATGGAATCAAAGCGCAAGAATCTAAAGGTTTTCCCGACATTAGAATGTTAATATTTCTTTTGAGTTTAAAATAATATTAACACTGTCTAGATTAGCAAGCACAGATACAAGTATTTTACAGTTTTTGAACAGATATGTTGGATTATTGTTCAAAAGCAGTATGAAGCGTATACTTGAATCGAAGCGCAAGAATCTAAAGGTTTTCCCGACATTACAATTCTAACATTTCTTTTGGGTTAAGATAATATTAACACTGTCTAGATTAGCAAACATAGATACAAGTATTTTACAGTTTTTGAACAGATATGTTCGATTATTGTTCAAAAGCAGTATGAAGCGTATATTGGATTCGAAGCGCAAGAATCTAAAGGGTTTCTCGACATTAGAATGTTAATATTTCTTTTGGGTTTAAGATAATATTGAGATTATCTAGATTAGCAGGCATAGATACAAGTATTTTACAGTTTTTGAACAGATATGTTGGATTATTGTTCAAAAGCAGTATGAAGCCTATACCTGAATCGAAGCGCAAGAATCTAAATTTTTTACCGACATTACAATTTTAACATTTCTTTTGGGTTTAAGATAATATTAACACTGTCTAGATTAGCAGCCATAAGATACAAGTGTTTTGCAATTTTTGAATAGATATCTTGCATTATTGTTCAAAAGCAATATAAAGAGTATACTGGAATCGAAGCGCAAGAATCTAAAGGTTTTCCCGACATTAGAATGTTAATATTTCTTTTGGGTTTAAGATAATATTAACACTGTCTAGATTAGCAGGCATAGATACAAGTATTTTACAGTTTTTGAACAGATATGTTGGATTATTGTTCAAAAGCAGTATGAAGCGTATACTGGAATCGAAGCGCAAGAATCTAAACGTTTTCCTGACATTTGAATGTTAATATTTCTTTTGGGTTTAAAATAATATTAACACTGTCTAGATTAGCAAGCATAGATACAAGTATTTTACAGTTTTTGAACATATATGTTGGATTATTGTTCAAAAGCAGTATGAAGCGTATATTGGATTCGAAGCGTAAGAATCTAAAGGTTTTCTCGACATTACAATTTTAACATTTCTTTTGGGTTTAAGATAATATTAACACTGTCTAGATTAGCAAACATAGATACAATTATTTTACAGTTTTTGAACAGATATGTTCGATTATTGTTCAAAAGCAGTATGAAGCGTATATTGGATTTGAAGCGCAAGAATCTAAAGGTTTTCTCGACATTAGAATGTTAATATTTCTTTTAGTTTAATATAATATTAACACTGTCTAGATTAGCAGGCATAGATACAAGTGTTTTACAGTTTTTGAACACATATGTTGCATTATTGTTCAAAAGTAGTATGAAGCGTATACTGGAATCGAAGCGCAAGAATCTAAATGTTTTCCTGACATTTGAATGTTAATATTTCTTTTGGGTTTAAAATAATATTAACACTGTCTAGATTAGCAGACATAGATGCAAGTATTTTACAGTTTTTGAACAGATATGTTGGATTGTTGTTCAAAAGCAGTATGAAGCGTATACTTGAATCGAAGCGCAAGAATCTAAAGGTTTTCTGACGTTTGAATGTTAATATTTCTTTTGTGTTTAAAATAATATTAACACTGTCTAGATTAGCAAGCATAGATACAAGTATTTTACAGTTTTTGAACAGATATGTTGGATTATTGTTCAAAAGCAGTATGAAGCGTATAGTTGAATCGAAGCGCAAGAATCTAAAGGTTTTCCTGACATTACAATTTTAACATTTATTTTGGGTTTAAGATAATATTAACACTGTCTATATTAGCAGACATAGATACAAGTATTTTACAGTTTTTGAATAGATATGTTCGATTATTGTTCAAAAGCAGTATGAACCGTATATTAGATTCGAAGCGCAAGAATCTAAAGGTTTTATCGACATTAGAATGTTAATATTTCTTTTGGGTTTAAGATAATATTGAGATTGTCTAGATTAGCAGGCATAGATACAAGTATTTTACAGTTTTTGAACAGATATGTTGGATTATTGTTCAAAAGCAGTATGAAGCCTATACCTGAATCGAAGCGCAAGAATCTAAATTTTTTACCGACATTACAATTTTAACATTTCTTTTGGGGTTAAGATAATATTAACACTGTCTAGATTAGCAGCCATAAGATACAAGTGTTTTGCAATTTTTGAATAGATATGTTCATTATTGTTCAAAAGCAATATGAAGAGTGTACTGGAATCGAAGCGCAAGAATCTAAAGGTTTTCCCGATATTAGAATGTTAATATTTCTTTTGGGTTTAAGATAATATTGAGATTGTCTAGATTAGCAGGCATGCATACAAGTATTTTACAGTTTTTGAACAGATATGTTGGATTATTGTGCAAAAGCAGTATGAAGCGTATACTGGAATCGAAGCGCAAGAATCTAAACGTTTTCC
>JASANE010025694.1:0-56352 GCA_030248225.1 Trileptium ribeirensis
AACTGCCTGATGAATGAAATTCACAAAATCACTTGACATAACTCGTTAATGTATACAGCGGAAGTAATAAAGGTTGATAAAAATTTGAAACCTTACTAACTTTTTCTACTTTCCTTTAATTTTTTACGTTTCCCAGTCTCTATTCAATTTTAATCTTGATGAAAACATTCCGCTGGTCATTTTCTTAAAACTGAAATCATTCCAAACATTACAAATACGGTAACTTCCTATCTGAATTGTGCGAGCGACTTATAATATCGAATGAAAATATGGTTGAAATTGTAGTAATAGATCGTTACTTTGATCACCGTTTGCAGACGTTTTGACAATTCGTTGAAAACGTTGTATAAATTAGTAAAACATGAAATTCGCAGAAAATTGTTAAACAATATCGATTTTATTGTCGAGATTATACAAACAATATATATATATATCAGGGAATAACCGGAACCGAAATTTACCGGAACCGGAACCAGCAACCGGAACCGTCCATTTAAACCGGTTCCGGAACCGGAACCGGAACCTGGTCTTCGAAATTTATATATAGTAAAACAGATGATGGAAGAAATGAAATTATAGTGGGTTTAAAATGCATTAAAAATAACTTTTACATTAAACTTAATGTATTGCGATGGTATTATTGTCTTTCTGAAGCTTTAAAGAGACTGAGGAAGCTAATAACGTTTATTTATCGATCAAATATGTCGGTTTTTGGACATTCAGAGCAAAAAATGTCTTCCACTATACACCATTGCGTATACTGCGTCAAATCGAATGTGCTTACAAAGCTTGGAGCGTAGAATACCCACTTTCGCTCTGTCTCCAGTCGCCTCCCTTTACTACACATACGTTTGTTATATGTTCTCCTGTAGGAAACTTAAAATTATTGGTTTATATGAATCTAAGAGAAAATAATAGATAGAATGTAATTTTCTGATCAGGGGCCAGAGGCATTGTTTAGGCTAGCGTTGGACAACAAACAGTGCCCGTCAGTTAGATCATAATGATTATAACTTTCTAATCAGAATGCTATAAATCAGACACACTATGATGCTGCTCGCACAGTTTCAATAAATACAGTTCATCGCCAAGAAAGCAGTTTCTAGCTTCGTTGCAGATAACGTTAGTTGACTTCAATTTAGACTGATTTACCAAGTTTATAAGCGCACTGGCGGGTGCTTGACGCAATTTATGTTAGCCAAGCATACCCTAAGTACTTCTGCGTAAGCCATACTCTGTTACCGAGTTGGACCGGTTTAAATCCAACGTATCCCACAGACTTCTGGATGTGTAAAATAGCTGTTACAAGCATTGACCTGGCTTTGATTTAACAAACTCCTGCAGGTTATTATGAAAAATTCCTGCTCAAATTATGTGCCCTACTTACGTTTCACACGACAAATTGGTTAGTTAATCTTTTCTTTTGCTTGGTTGTATTGGAGCTTGATCATTATATATGATCATCAATATATATTACATATGTTTGGATTATAGGATGAAGCAAAAAAACGTGGAAAATTTCAAACAAAATTTTTAAACCGGAATTCCGGTTCCGGTATGGTTTTTGCCCTTTGCCGGAACCGCAACCGGAACACGATTTTCGCCGGAACCGGAATTCCGGTTACTCCCTGATATATATATATATATATCGGATAATTAGTGTATGGTTGAAATCGTAGTAATGATCGTCGTTTTGATTACCGTTCGCAAACGTTTTGACAATTCGTTGAAAACGTTGTAATAAATTATTCGAAAATGAAATTACACAGACAAATTGCTAAATAATATAGATTTTAATGTCGAGATTGTACCAAAGAATATTCGATAATTAGTCAGAACGTAGTGAAACGTAGTGGAGATTGAGTGTGGCAGGGATGAAATCTACTAAATTCCGTCTGTGTGAGCGTGTGATCGGCCTTAACTCGGGAACAACTTAACCGATTTTCGTGATCTTGGGCTCATTCGAACCGTCATAGTCGATTTACCGTGTATATATACATCTCCGAGCGCTTTTTGATTTGGGGTCTGGTTCCGTGGTCAGGGGTCAAAATGTGGGGTTTTTGCCTCATTTTAGTACCCTTCACGGAAGCAAGGTTATTTTTACCTTAACTTTCAAATTTTTTCTCTGGTTTTATTTCATAGTAAAATGATAAATGCCGACGCCTATTTTTTGTTTTTCGATTAAGGCTCGGGTTTTTGGATTTATGGGGTTTGAGGTACGGGAACGAGGGTATGCGCCTTAATGGTTCCTCGGCCTAAAATTTGAAAATTTGTTCTGACGTCTTGGGCGGCTGATAATGTTCACCAGGGGGTTTTCGGGCATGGGAAACTCATTGACTTTGCAGGTTTTGCTCAGTGACTCGTGATTTCACGGGTACGGGGGTATGACGCCGCATGTTTCGGGGTCAGAGAACAAAATAAATGTTAGTTTACCTCATTTTAGTGCCCTTCACGGAAGCAAGGTTATTTTACCTTAACTTTCGAATTATTTTCTCTGGTTGGTTTTATTTCATAGTAAAATGATAAGTGCCGACGCCTCTTTTTTGTTTTTCGATTAAGGATCGGGTTTTGGATTTATGGGGTTTGAAGTTCGGGAACGGGGGTATGGCGCCTTTATGGTTCCTCGACCTAAAATTTGAAAATTTGTTCTGACGTCTTGGGCGGCTGATAATGTTCACCAGGGGGTTTTCGGGCATGGAAAACCCATTGACTTTGCTGGTTTTACTCTGTGACCCGTGATTTCATGGGTACGGGGGTATGACGCCGCATGTTTCGGGGTCAGAGAACAAAATAAATGTTATTTTACCTCATTTTAGTACACTTCACGGAAGCAAGGTTATTTTTACCTTAACTTTTGAATTTTTTTATTTGCTTGAATTTATTTCATAGTAAAATGATAATTGCTGATGCCTCTTTTTTGTTTTTCGATTAAGGCTCCGGTTCTAGAGTTACGGGGTTACAGGTATGGTGCCAACCCAAAATTTGGAAATTTGTGCTCAGTTTGGAAACTTGGAATGCTCACTGAGTGTAGTACCGCGCTAAATTTCTTTCCCCCTGCCGTATGAGTAATTAGTTCAGAAGGGTCGTTGTGTGCACTGCAATTGAGTTCATGTCTGGTCTCTCGCTTCGACAAAATGTCTCCAGAATGCATTAATCGTTTCTCTTGCATATTCAATGTTTCACCTACGAACCGGACAGCAATCCTTGACCCAAAATTTGAAAATTTATGCTCAGTTTGGAAACTTGAAATGCTCACTGAGTGTAGTACCGCGCTAAATTTCTTTCCCCCTGCCGTATGAGTAATTAGTTCAAAAGAGTTGGTGTGTGCACTGTAATTGAGTTCATGTCTGGTTTCCCGCTTCGATAAAATTTCTCCAGAATGCATTAACCATTTCTTTTGCATATTCAATGTTTCACCTTCGAACCGGGCAGCAATCACTGTCGTTTGACATCACCACCTAATCGACTCAGTACATGATTTCGGTCGTATATATCGTATTGAACAATTGGTAATTGTTTCATGAGTGCCGCTGTCTTGCAAAATGACTACACAACCAGAAGCGCAGGCTACATTTCGTGAAAGGCACCAGACGCATGTAAGTGTGATTTGAATGTGGGGAGGTTCGGCGATGTTACGATAGACATGGCAATATTGTTCCAACCTTCGCCCACTCTGTGCAAAAAAGCATAACGCGCACAGTAGACGCGGTGAAATGCGAGCACTTAGCTTGTAGCAATGGCGCTTTGTTGTAGCATCCGGCAGATATTCAAACCAAGATGACAGGTCAATGTCACTGTTGTCATGTATTGCCTTAAAGAGCAGGATTAGGTAGGCTCTGTATCGCCCCATCGAAAGCGTTTGAAGTTGAAGAGCTCGTAGACTATCTTCGTATGACAGGTTGTATAAGCTCGGCGCAAATATTCTGCACGTCGTTGTACATGCTCAATCAGTTTTATGTCGTTGTTGTAATGAGGCCACCAGGCGTTGTCGGCATACTCGAGTAGTGACTGTACAAGCGAGCAATATCTATGAGAAATATCTTTTTGTTGATGAATTTGAATGAACGAGAAATGCCTCAGATCAGCGGACAATGTGAGAGCAGTAGATGCACGGCTTCAGATCGCAAGCTATCGTTATTCCGAGATTTTTTTCGGATAATTTGTTTGGAAAGGGGACGCCATTAGTGTGTATGTGTGGCATGTGTTATTTCGGCCAAACTGTAAGCAAGCTTATTTGTGGACGCTAAAATTTATGCACCCAATATCGGTCCACACAACAAACGCGTCGATATACCGTTAACGATCTACTATGTCAAGGTGTTCTCTTTGGGTATTTTACTGGGTATTTAGCCAACGAAATTTGAAAATACCCAGAAAAATCCCCACTGTTTTGCACATATGTCTCGAACAAATAACACATTTTTTACTCGTTTCTTCATATTTTAGTCACAAACTTATCCATATTACGATATTCAACCGGGGTTATTTTAGGCCCTCCCAGATAGGGGTCAGTAAACGGAAAAATTTACTGACCCCTGAGGGGTCAGTAGCAAGGGGTCATTTCGGAAACTAGGGGTCGTGACCCCTTAAGGGGTCAGAAAATTTATAATAATTAATACAATATATTTTTTCTTTCAGGTGTCCCAACATACCTCTGTGGCGCTGGTTTTTTCAGTTTTGGCCATCATATTTATATATACATGCATATTTTAGGTTTGGTGACCAAAATAATTGATCGTTTAGCTTACGATATGCGTGTATATATTGTTACGTATTTCAGACTTACGTTATACAGGTTTTTAAAATTGAAATATTACCGTTTTTACAATTTAAACAATTTTTTCAGCCATTTTTAAATTTTCTAGTGACCCCTTAAGGGGTCAATTTTTTTGAAAAAAAACGTAAATTTTAAGGGGTCGGTGTCCAGGGGGGAGCCGATCCTTGGGGTCGCCCCCCTTCCCCCCTCTAAAATAACCCCGGTTCAATACAAAAACTATTAAATTTGCTGTATACCTTTTAACATAAGTATTGTAGTACTTAATAATGAATTATTTTAAATGTATAAATCACTATTAAAAATATCCTTTAGTTGTGCCTAAAATATTTAAGTTAAAGCGTAAGTTGTTATCAGCAATATTGCAAAAACAACCTATACTGACCTATAACTAGTGTAGAAAAATTTTACCCAGCTTCTTCTGAAAATACCCAGATTCAAATTAAAAAAATCCCTGTACTATGTCGACATTACTGAAGGAGTGAAGTAAGTGAAAGTTTAGAGTCGTCCAAAACTTTGAGTAAGGCAGCCTATATGCAGTCGTCAACGTCGTTAATGTACATTAGGAACAAAACCGGCTCTAGGACGGTACCCTGGGGTACCACACTACGCACCGGTACCCATCACTACTTTTGACCATTCAGTACTACACATTGTTGCCTGTCACTTAAGAAACTGCCAATCCATTTTAGAACATGACTGCGAAGACCAAATAATCCAATTATATATATAATAAGACGACGATGCGGGACTTTATCAAAAGCTTTTTGTAAATCGATGTAAATGGAGTCTACATAACCGCCATCGTTAACAACTTTAATTTACCAATCTAGGTAGTCAAGCAGCGCTGAACAGTTGCAGATTGTTTACTTAAGAAACCAAGCTAGGACCTATTAAGCAGAGAGCCGAGATATAATTGATAACATTGTCGGCAATAATTGATTCTATAATTTTAAATGCCCCTGCAGTTGGCTAACTGGGCGGTAATAATTATTAACGTCTTTCTTAAGTCTACAAATTCTAAAATTTGTGAAAACTCTGTGCTTTTGCATTTTAAGTGCTACAACCATTGCCAAGACAGAAGCAAAGCAATATTTTTACGATTCGTCATATTTTAACTTAGAAACGCAATTTTAGAAATTATATATATATATATATATGTTTTGAGGCTTGTAGAACGTTCGTAACGCATGGAAGCAAACTAATTTGCCAGTGCCATTGAAGCAATCAGCCAAAAATCGCTCAGGCTTGAACTAGGCAAGCCTGGCCTGTCCACAGTGGGGTGGGGGACCCCCCACTTTCCAAATACCCCCATGTTCGTGAGATTTTCCCTCATGTCCGTCTCCCCTCACTCGGCCGAAACCCCCCATGTTCAACTAATTCCAAAAATTTTTATGTCTGAAAATTTATGTTCTTTGTTTGCAAATTGTTTTTTAAACATTAATTACCACTATTTATAATGCTAAAATATTGTTTTTTTTAGCTTGAAAGTACGTTCACAGTAGTAAAAATGCATGAAAATATGGAAATATTTTGTATTTTTAAGCAAAATTTATCCCCCCCACTTTGAAATTTCCCCCGAGAATGAACATGGGACCCCGAAGTTCCCCCCACTTTTCGGAGGGCTGTGGACAGGCCAGCAAGCCGGAACCGTCTGGCCCCTTGTCTTGCCTAATTTGGCAAACTACTACAACCTGTAACTGGTGGTGTACGTGGACCGGCCGGACCAGGACCGGTACGAACCGACTTTAAAAATTTTTAGTCAGAACCACTGGACCCGTCGAGAACGTTGAAATTTTTGTGACCAATGCTGCAAGACAATTTTTTTTCAAAATTAAACTTGGCACTCATTGTTGCTGTGGAATTTCATAACACGTGTTACGATAACATTTCGATAAACATGAAATAACCCAAACTTGCTCTAAAAATAAACCTCAACAAATTTGGTAGACTGATTGACAGCGGATGGGACGGACCTAAAAATTGCTCAGGTTGCATCACTACTATGTGGTGATACTTTCGGCTTACAATTTTAGTTCTTAGAACAGCAAAATATAGATTATAACATTATACGTGTTGAAGCTATTGTAGTATAACGTTCTCGTAATTTAAATGATGGCAGCAACGTCTGTGGCGTCCGATAATCATCAGCAACAACAACACGGCAGAATGGAATCGGTCAAATATTTTAATACCCAGCTTGCGTCGTTGTACGAATCGAAGCCTCCGGTTAGTAAAACGAAAATGAGCTCGATTACAAAAGCGGCGATGAAGGCGATCAAATACTACAAACATGTCGTGCTGAGCGTGGAAAAGTTTATTCAGAAAGTAAGAAATTCCACGTGTCGAAAGTGTAGTTAGTAAGCTAGAATGATTGCTACCTCCGCTGTTTTCTTCGATCTAAATGAATTGCTCCTGTAGACAAAATATTCTGTCGATAAATGTCATTCTACATTGATTACTACTGTGCGCTGCTATAGCCCTGAAAAATTAAGCTGACGAACATGGATTAGCTGATTAACATGGAACAGTGGTGGGACACATATATAAGTATTACCATAATATTCCTATTCCTTAGCCTAGAATTTCAAATTTCATGTTTCATTGTTACACACTGCTAGCAGTCTCGATTCAGTCGAGCTTGTGGGATTGCTGAAGACGATCATGTTTAATCGATTTTGGAGCATTACATGCTTTCTTTTTCAAGGTGGACTTGCCTCAAAAGTGTAGCGATAGTCCCTTAGGTGGCAGCAAAAACCACATCACCAAACCTTTCTAGATTTTCCCGCGTTTAGACTGACATACAGCTACAACCATGTTGGATAAACAGCGCATGCTAATGTGAAACAAAGGGGAACGCAAAAATAATATAAAAGTAGCTAAATAAACATAAAAAAATTTAAAGCGTAAACTACTACAAAATGTAGTGCGGTTGCAATCCAGGTCGATTACATGTTTCCACTTTGATTCGAAGCGTCATTTTGCTGGACGTCATAAAATGGTGATATTTTCTCCCTTGTTTGTGAGGTGGCATGTGGCGGCTAATACGGGACAGCAGAAAGTTATATATACTGGAGAGTTGAAATTGTGTGCGGTTACTGTTCGGAGGAAAAAGAAATATATATCTCTACTTTGATCCGTCAACTGCGAGTTGGGTGAAAATTTAATAAATCTATTGTGAAATATTTATTAATATTTTAACACTTTTTCTTGATTAATATCCAGCATCATGGAGTTGATGTATTAAAACACATTCAGTAGCGTTTTGACGTGTAATTTTATGATTATACATTGATTTCGCAAAACTGTTGTCTGGCCTGTTGGGGCCACTGGGGAAATTTTGGTTCCCCCTGGCAAAATTGATTTCCTTCCGCTGTTGACATAAAAAATTACAGAATTTTTTTACAAATCCCTCTCTCAAGTTAGAAATGTGTTTAATTTCAGCACAAAATAGGTTGAAAAGAAAGTTGGAATTCAGTAGAGACGTTTTGAACCGTTTCTGGGGCCATTTGTTAATTTTAGCGTTTTCGTGGAAAAATATTAAAATGAAAAAATTTATAGATTTCCAAGGCAACCCTCCTACCCCTTCGGGTAAAACTGGTGATCCCAGTTCCGAGCCAGGGGCCTATGCGTCATCTCCCCTGGTAAAATTTTCAGCGAATGCAGTCTGCGTAGCCTGTTACAAATGTGTATACAACATCCACGCATCGTTGACAGTTTCCTTGGTCCTTGGGCCTGGCATTTTTCTCGGAAAAATATTAGAATTTGAAAATTTATAGATTGCAAACCTGGAGGTGGGTAAAGGCAACATTCCACCCTAGCTAAACCGGTACGCCCAGCTCCGACCCAAGGGTCCTCGTTCATAACCACTGGCATAATTTTCAGCGAACACGGAAGTAAGGCAGGATTGCATATACATCATAAATCGCTGATAGTTTCCTTGTTATTCAAGGAAACTATCAGCGATTTATGATGTTGGGTGCACAGCTTTGCGTGCTTGAATATATATATATATATATATATATATATATATATATATATATATATATATATATATATATACATATATATATATATATATATATATATACGGATATATATATAATTATCATTTGTGGCTGATAACCTGTGTTTTATGCAAATATCATGGTGATGTATTATTGACTATAAGACGACAAACCACACGGCTGGATTCGCAAATAAACCTCTGCAGTGACATATGCTAAATTTAACGTTGCTTGTCTTATTGGCACCAGCTTTTCGAATTGGATGTATTGATATCATAGTGATGCGTAGTTTTATCCCCATTGATTGGTGTACATATAGCCCATAGAGGCATTTGTGTTGATTGCAACATATATACCTTAGTAGATTCTTTCTTGAAGTATGTAAAGAAACCATATGTACTTAAGAAGGACCAACACCAACGTTTAAGGGTGACATTTTTGCAACACTTCGTGTGCTGACCTTATGAATCAGGGTTTGGTTTTTTGGAAAAATAGTGTGCATTTCCACAAACTTCCATAAAAGTGCAAACAAAACGCACAGGTTCGATTTGGCGATATTATTCAAATCACTATGAAAAAGAAAAAGGTTAAACAACTTCAATGATTGGTTCTAAGTGAACGGAGAAACTGTCACTTTAGTGTGTACCTAAATTTTAGTCTCAAGTTATTCAATATGCTTAACACTTCATCTCATTATGGAGCTCTCGCGATACTCATAGTTGCTGAATCAACTGAATTCTTTTCTTTCAAAGCTAGTAATGTATCAAAGTAGATTATGTTGCATATCTACTATGGTGGAATAAGGAGATGGTTATATCTGACGTGGAATGCGTTCAAATTATAGTCTTGCTAAGAATGGAACCTGTAATGTGCATATTGTTGCATACGCACAACTACTTTCGTTCCTTATCTGTTTATCTATTATTTAATTTTGTCTTTTCTATCTCTTGTTATTGCACCTGTCGATGATATTTTGGTTGCATTTTGTTTCTGTACACTCTTCTATCACTATCGTATAAACCAGATCTTGTTTAATGTTTTCAGTGCAAACCTGAGTACAAAGTCCCGGGATTGTACGTTATCGACGCGATAATCCGCCAGTCGCAGCATCAGTTTTCGCGCGAAAAAGATTTGTTCGGACCGCGATTTGCGAAGTCGTATCACAATACATTTCGGTATTTGATGAAGGTGTCGGATTCCGACAAGGTATACGTATGTATACGCATATATATATGTATATAGTCACCTTCGTCCTCCACACCATTTGAATAGATATGATCCACGATACAGATCGTTGAAGTTCGTGTAGCGATCAGACGGATCGAATTGGAGGATGATTCAGCCTCGTAAATTCGAGGCCAGATTTTGTGAAAAGAAAACAAACGATCGATTACAATGGTAGATAGTTTGAAGCATGCAACCTTTGTTTGAAAGATGACAGGAAGGGAGCGTTAACCACCTCCCAGGGAAGACGATTCCATAAAGCCACCACACTATGAGAGAAAAAGTAGTGCCTCAAATCAAGTCGGGCGACATCAATTGTTTTCAATTTAAAATTATGACCGCGGGTGACATGATAACCAGTTTCGAAAAAGAACGCAATGTTCAAGTCGATATCTCCGTGAAACATTTTGTACACCAAAATCAAGTCGCTGCGAATGCGACGGCCATAGAGAGTTTGGAGACCAAAATAATTTAGCCGATCATGGTACGGTAGATGAGATACAGATGGCATAAGCTTTAGTCGCGTGTCTTTGAACTCGTTCTATGACAATAATATCCCTCTCCAAACATGGGGACCAGACGCAAGCGGCGTACTCGACGTGAGGCCTGATGAGGGAGCGGTATAAACTGAGCCAGACTTTTCTTGTCCATCGCTGAATGGTGCGACGTAAGAGATAAATGACTTGAAAAGCTCGCTTGGCTATTCGACAGCAATGTTCCGAGAATTTTAAACTGCTGCAGAAGAGTACACCTAGATCTTTTTCCTGATCAACAGAGGATAGCAGATCGTTAGCTAATGAGTAAGCAACACGCGGATTATCATAACCTAGATGCATAGCATGGCATTTACTACTGTTGATCGAAATGTACCACTCAAGACAAAATTTTGTTAGACCGTCCAGGTCCGCTTGAAGAGCGTCAAAACACCAATCAGCGTTAAGTCTAGTAATTCTACGAGCAAGTTTTAGATCATCGGCGTACTTGAAAATTCCGCATGACACATATTCGTCGATGTCGTTGATGAAGATGACGAAAAGTAGCGGTCCTAAAACTGACCCCTGGGGGACGCCACTACTAACAGGAGACCATGAAGAAGATGACCCGTTCAAAGAGACAAACTGGCGACGCTCTGTTAAGTAGCTGCGGAACCAATCCAGGAGCGTACCGTTTATACCATAGCTGTGAAGTTTCGTTAATAAAGCCTCGTGATGCACCTTGTCGAAAGCTTTGCAGAAGTCCACATAGACTACGTCAAGCCAGTCACCGACATCTAGTGACCGCGTTGTGAAATCTAGGAATTGTAACAACTGTGTTGTGGTAGATCGGTTGCGACAGAAACCATGCTGAGATGATCGAATCAAATTATTAGCGGTAAGAAATACCATCAACTTGTCCCGTACCAATGTTTCAAGAATTTTACTAATCGAGGGAGTTAAACTGATAGGCCGGTAATTATTGCACGATGCTCGATCACCTTTACTTTTATATATAGGAATCACTTTAGCGTCTTTCCACTGCGCCGGGAAAACTCCGGTAGTTAATGACATATTGAAAATTTTGGTTATTGTTTCAATAGTAACTGGTAAAGTGTTGACAAGGAAAAGGTTACTAATACCGTCAATGCCAGGAGAAGCATTCGGCTTGGCAGAGCGTACTGCCTTTGCTACTTCGGAAGTCGAAAAATACATGTTGTATATGCGTTGGTCTGTTTTAGGATAAGTCAACGGAGCAATAAAAACATCAGAATTAAATACTGATGCAAAATAAGAATTAAAGCGTTCACAGTCCTCGGCAGCAGAATTGCATAACGAACCGTCATCACGACGCATAGGGCCTATGGAGGAAGGAACGGACTGTTTATGCAAAGCGTATTTAAAGAAAGATTTACGGTCAGAATCAATATTTTCCGCTAATTTTGCTTCATATCTACGAATTGACTCTTCGGCATGGAAGGAAGCAATCTGTGACTTGCGACAGTAGTTCGACCATGCTGCTGCTGAATTGCAACGTTTAAATTTACGATATGCATTTTGTTTTTGCTTAAGGGCACGCCAAGCTTGACCATCGGCCCATACTGGCTTACGACGGAGGGAAGCCGGGATTATTTTGACAAATCTTCGAATACACTCATGGAAAATGTTTAGGAGGCTACGCCACATGTCTGATGCGCTTTCTGACGGGATTGTACTAGTAGAGGAAGAAATGTATTCACAAATTACCGACCAAGGAGCCCTTCGCCAGTCGAGGCGTTGTTGACAGTTTTTGTTGTTGAGGCTAGGTGAAGTTCCAAATGCAGTCAACCAAAATTCAACACACAAGTGATCGGAAGCGCCAAGCGGAGGTAAAGTGTCAACCATAAAGATTGCGTTTTCACTATCACAAAAAACTAAGTCAAGAATATGATCGCCGCGAGTGCAAGATTGTACATGTTGATGAAGTCCCGCGCCAACAACAGAGTCCATAAATTTATCATGGCAAGCTGGCCAAGAAAAGTTACACCAGTCGATTTGCGGCATGTTAAAATCGCCACATAAACATATCATTTTGTAGTTATTCGATTCACCTATGGTGTCTATAACACAGCAGAGACGATCGTCATTTTCGCAACAAGACGAAGGGGACCGGTATAGACACCCAATTAATGTGTTACCCGAGGGCCGTTGCAGTTCACAGAAAATAACGTCTTCAAATTGCCCAGTAAGTGACGAGGGTGTAGGATTGAGTTCAGATTTTACAAGAATAATAGCCCCCCCCGCCACGTCTATCAAGACGATCATAACGGAAAAGACAATAATTGGGTAGGGAGAGTTGACTGTCATCGTTCAAACTGGTTGCCCATGTTTCCGTTACGCAAATAATGTCAAAATTATTAAATGAAACAAACAACTCAAAGTCCCTCAGCTTATTGATTAATGACCTAGCATTGAGCAAAATACACTTATATATATTACCTTTGCCAAACAGGCGATTATAACTGATTTTTTGGGTAGCATTTTTACATAAACCGTCAATAGCATTAGTATTTGAAGAAACAGATGAAAAAGATACGTTACATTGCAACAAGTCATTAACTACAAGATAATTATTATTAACAACAAAATTATTAAGACAACCAGTTTGTACACTAGATACAGTTACATTGTCACGTGTGCTAGAAAGAGTATTTAAGTTGCCGACACTATTGGATCGTCCCCCTGGTGCTGAGGGGCACTGTCGTCCCCCGCATTAGGAGGACGGAATTCACGAGACCTCTTACTACGAATGTTCTTTCGCATCTGTATTTCGAAAGGAGTTCGATCAGGGTTGATAAATACTTTTTCAAATCTGTGACCTTCAGAGAGGCCTCGCAATTTATCACTACCGGCTAGAACAGCGTTGCGATCCATCTCAGTCTTCAAAACAAGTTTTAATATACGCGGCTTATCACTTTTCTTACCCAGACGAAAACAAGCCAAAATTTTATCTTTCGATACAGTGATCCCACAATGATCGAATACACTCTTTAACTGTAATAAATCATCGGTTTTCCTCACGGTACCGATTTCACTCACTGATTCGGGTATATGTGTAACAATAACATTTCGCTTACGCCGCTCACGTTCATCAATTTCAGAAAGAACTCGGGAAGCAACATCATTTTCTGTATCCGACATAACACTAGCATAATTTGATTTACCAGGCAAATTTGTTACATTATTACCAAGGGCTGCCGAAGACGTGCCATTCTCAATTGGATTGACAGACGTGGCTGGGGTAGCAGGGGGGCTATTCCAGCTGACAATAAATCTATTTTCTCCGACATAGCCAAAACCAAGTTTTCAAGCTTTTCTTGGCGATGTTCAAAGGATTGTAATCGGCCCTCTAGCGATCGCAGTGTAGCCAAATTTTCATCAATTTCAGGTCGGCACCCGATGCAGAACCACCTTAACCCACTATCCGGTTTAGCCACGTCTGTGAACATTGAATTTACACTAACCTTTGAGCACTTGCGATGGAAAACTTTTAGACATTTACCACAGGATATTTTAGAATCCATAGCAGTTATGTCCGTTCCGCACAATGGATCTCCACATTGTTGTTTATCGGTCGCAGGTGTTACACACACTGTTGAACGAGATACATTTGTAGAATTATCACTATTCATTGTATGATTGTTTGTTGTATAGTATAGTATAAACGATTAAATCTGAATAAAGGATATATCCGATTAAATCTGAATCTAAATATACCAGGGTATAACTAGAACCGGAACTTGGCCTTCGAAATTTAATTATTAAAACAGATAAAGGACAAAATCTCGGTATAGTGGATTTAAAATGCATTATAAATAACGTTTACATTAAACTTAATGTATTGCGGTGGTATTATTGCCTTTCTGAAACTTTAAAGCGACTGAGGAAGCTAATAATGTTTATTTATCGATCAAATACGTATGTCTTGTTTTGGGCACCCAGAGCAAACATGCCTTCCACTATACACCATTGCGTATACTGCGTCAAATCGAATATTCTTACAAAGCTTGGAGCGTAGAATACACATTTTCGCTCTGTCTGCAGTCGCCTTCCTGTACTACACATACGTTTGTTACATGTTCTTTTGTAGGAAACTTGAAATTATTGGTTTATATGATTGTAAGAGAAAATAATAGCTAGAAGGTAATTTTCTGATCAGTGGTCAGGGACACTGTTTAGGCTAGTGCCCGTAAGTTTTGGACAAACAGTGCCCGTAAGTTAGATGATAATGAAGATAACTTCCTAATCAGAATGCTATAAATGAGACACACTGTGATGCTGCTCGCACAGTTTCAATAAATACAGTTCTTTGCTAAGAAACAAGTTTCTAGTTGCGTTGCAGATAACGTTAGTTTACTACAATTTAGACTGATTTACCAAGTTTACAAGCGCATTGGCAGGTTCTTGAAGCAATTTATGTTAGACAAGCATACCCTAAGTTCTTCTGCGTAAGCCATACTCTGTTACCGAGTTGGACCGGTTTAATTGAAACGTACCCCAGAGACTTCTGGATGTGTAAAATAGCTGCTACAAGTATCGACGTGGCTTTGATTTGTTAACAAACTCCTGAAGGTTATTATGAAAAATTCCAATTGAAATTATGTGCCCTACTTACGTTTCAAACGTCAAATTGCTTAGTTAATCTTTTCTTTTGCTTGGTTGTATTGGAGCTTGATCATTGTATAATATATAGTATATACATATGTTTGGATCACAGATGAAGCAAAAAACGTGGAAAATTTCAAACAAACTTTTTAAACCGAAATTCCGGTTCCGGTATGGTTTTTGCCCTTTGCCGAAACCGCAACCGGAACACGATTTTTGCCGGAACCGGAGTTCCGGTTACTCCCTGATATATACATATAGCAGGGAATAACCGGAACCGTCCATTTAAACCGGATTCGAACGGAACCTGGTCTTCGAAACCTGTATATAGTAAAACAGATGAAGAAATGCAGATACAGTGGATTTAAAATGTGTTAAAAATAAATTTTACATTAAATTTGATGTATTGTGATGCCATTATTGCTTTTCTGGAACTTTAAAGAGCCTGAGGAAGCTAAATAATGTTTATTTACGTATCGATCAATATGTCAGTTTTTGGACCACCAGAGCAAAAAAGCCTTCCACTATACACTCTTCCGTATATTGCGTCAAAATGAATGTGCTTATAACTCATGGAGCATAGAATAAACACTTTCGCTTTGTAAACGAAACACTTTCGCTATGTTTCCAGTCTCCTCCCTTTACTACACTTACGTTTGTTACATGTTATTTTATAGGAAACTTGATATTATTGGTTTATATGGTTCTAAGATAAAATAAATAGAAGTTATATATATACTATAATTTTCTGATCAGTGGTCAAAGACACTGTTTGTTCCGTCAGTTAGATGATAACTTTCTAATCATAATTCTATAAATGATATATATCGACTGTTATACTGCTCGCACAATTTCAATGAATACAGTTCATTGGGAAGGACGCGGTACACTTCCATAATAAGGTTGAAATTATACGCAAATCGCTTCCACCAACAACGATGCCTGTTGCCATAATTCGATTGTGATGCAGTTCTCAATGTATTCCTGTCTGTCCACAGTGGGGGGTTGACCCCCACTTTCCAAATCCCCCATGTTTATGATATTTACCCCATCTCCGTCCCCCCACTCGGCCGAAACTCCCATGTTCAACTAATTCTAAAAAAATTTTTCGTGTCTGAAAATTTATTTTTTTGTTTGCAAATCGTTATTAAACATTAATTACCACTATTTATAATGCTAAGGTATTCTTTAGCTTGAAAATACATTCACGGTAGTAAAAATGTTTGATAGTATGGTAATATTTAGTATTTTTAAACAAAATTTATTCCCACTTTTAATCTTCCCCCGAGAATGAAATTGGGGGCCCCTCGAAGTTCCCCCAACTTTTCGGAGGGCTGTGGATAG
Organism: Trileptium ribeirensis; assembly: GCA_030248225.1. NCBI lineage: Eukaryota > Metazoa > Nematoda > Enoplea > Enoplida > Thoracostomopsidae > Trileptium > Trileptium ribeirensis. Next base: position 16,467 of record JASANE010025694.1, read on the forward strand.
GCCAGTATTCGAACCTGCAACAATTAGCGAGATTAAAACAATAACACTAATTTGGCTAAATAAACATTGTCGTCTAGATCAAGTCCCCATGTCTATACTTAATGAGTGCGTCGATGTTTTTACCCGTGTTATCGCAACAGTTGTTAACACCTCCATTGCTGCGGGGGTGATGCTGTTCATGAAAAGTGCTATGTTGTCACCACATTGCTGAAAAAGCCATCATCGGATCCAAGCAACGTATCGAATTATCGTCCAATCACTAATATGTCGATTCTTGCGAATTGTACTATTTATTACATAGCGCCTGCAAAAACATGTGCTTAATTACGCATTGCATCCGTCATCACAATCGGCTTATCGGCCCAATCACTCATTCTTGAATTTATTGAGTGATCTCCGGTGTAATACCTAATTAAGCTTGACCACAGATGTACTGGCACTCGATTTATCAGCTGCTTTCGACAGGTTGACCATAAAATCTTATTAAGTGCTGCACACCTAGTTTGGTATAGGCGGCTGCTGCTTATCGGTTTGTTGACTATTTAAATGACCGTTTTCATCAGGTGGTCATAGATGGGTCCGCATCAAACACAAGGAGAATACTTTACGGTGTAGCACAGTGTAGTGTACCCGGGCCGCATTTCTTCAATATATACACTACACTATTTGCCGAACTGATTAGGCTGCATGGCTGCGAGACCACGACGTATGTTGATGATATTGTTGTTTACATCAGTTTTGACTCTTTCAGCGCGCGCAACAGGTGCAACGCTTACGTCATGCTGCTGATGTTATTGTGCAGTGTGTTAAAGCTAAACCAATCTAAATCTGCGTTTGTCATTGTCAGCAGCAAACTCCCAGTAATGAATAGTTGTGACGTCGTTGGCCAGGGAATTGAGCGGGCACGCTCTTTCAAATTCCTCGGGATTATCGTCGATGATGAACTAACCCTTAAACCACATGTTCTTGAGGTCAGCCGTGTCTGTATGTGGCAACTTAATGAGTTAGGCGAATCCGACAGCGTATGAATCGCGACACCATGATAAGGGCATGGCCTGTTCTCAGTGGGGGCCCCCACTTTCCAAATCCCCCGTGTCCGCCCCACCACTCGGCCGAAACCCTCCATTTTCAATTAATTCCAAAAAAATTTTATGTCTAACAATTTATTTTTTGTTTGCAAATTGTTTTTTAAACATTAATTACCATTATAATGCTAAAATGTCGTTTTTAGCTTTAAAATACATTCACGATAGTAAAAATGCATAAAAATATGGAAATATTTAGTATTTTTAAGCAAAATTTATCCCCTCACTTTTAATTTTCCTCCGAGAATGAACATGGGGTCCCCCGCTTTTCGGAGTGCTGTGGACAGGTCAAATGGCATTTGTGATATCTCGCATAGACTACTGTAATCCCCTCTTTGTCAGGCTACTGGGTCTGTACGACAATAAATTATCTCATACAAGTTTTGCGCACCGCTGTGCGATTCGTCTCCTCACGCAACGATTTGACCATATCACTTCTGTGCTTCGTAAGCTACAGTGGCTCCCCGTGAAACAACGCGTTATCTTCAAAGTGTCTTGTATTGTTCGTAGATGTCTATGTGGCGAAGTGTCCGTCTTATCTCATAAACCAATTGCCAGGGTTTTTTTTCAAAATGAACCCTGAATACAGCAAATTTCTTTTGGGCCCAGTCCTTAAACGCTGGGTCTAGGCTTACAATTTTTGACTAAAGAATTTCACGAAATTCTATATAATAAAGAAAAGTAAATACGAAACGCAATTTGACATTATTACATAATTACAAGTATATAAATTATTCTCTACCTGTCCCAAGCTAATATAAACGATGAGGGCCATCCGTGAAACCAGCAGCAAGCAACTATATACATATGTAAGCACAAACGGCTGAAAGCCTGCACTTTGTAGAGAATTATTAGTTAGCAGACCCTATGTCTCCGAAGCCGAAATTGCCCTGGGTCCAGTGTGGGTCTCGCAAAAAGTTTTTGAGTCAACTTTTGAGTCAAAATATTCGGGTCCAGACAAACCTATGAACCTAAAAACATTGTATGTAACAGTGAGCGCCTGTTTGCTCAGCGTCAACTTCTAATACCACACCGTAGCACCAACAGTTTTGAATCCTTTGCTCAAGCTATATGGAATGATATTACAGTTTCCATCCCATGTGGGATCACATCATTGACACAGTTCAGGAAGCGACTAAAGACGTTCCTGTTTGCCTGCGCCTACAACTAATCGCCCGTAACCGTTGGGCAGCGATCCTTATTGGACCGAGATTCAACGACTACATCTAGCTGACGTTCACTGGTTGCCCAACGCTAGTCTAAACAATGTCTGTGACATTGATCAGCCAATTATGGTATACCCCCTTTATTTTCTTTAGAACCATATCAACCAAGGATTTAAAGTTTCTTACAGAATAACATGCAACAAACGTATGTGTAGTAAAGGTACACGATTGGAGACAGAGCAAAAGTGTTTATTTAGTCTACGCTCCATGGAAACATGTTTAGTTACAAGCACATTCAGGTTGTCACAATTTATGCAAGGTTGTATAGTGGAGGGTTCTACAGGGTTTCAAAATATAATGTCCATTATTATTGTATATGTACTGTGAATTTAAATTCCGCGTTTTTCCGTTCCCACAGCTCAGCTGCCCCCCCCCCCAGTTCGACCTGTTCGAACCGAATTTATCGCCCTCAGGTGTCCCCAGTTCGGTTCCTCCCGGGTAATTCTGAGGCAGCTGGAGAAAGCCAGATGTATATGCCTGCCTTTATTTCTCGGTACGTTAGTACGATGAAAATGCCATTGGGAATGTATCCCCTAGCAGATTCTATCATTCTGAGTATAACCGCTCGTTTGTTAGCGTAGTTATTCTGGGTTTGTTTCCAATCGCAGTGTGAGTTACTACGCAGCTATCTTGTTTGTGGTGAGCGACAAGTTGACAGGGCAATTTATTCGGTTTACCATGTTGGTTCCATTGTCCATATATTATATCTTTAGACATGTGGGACGCTGTGTGGGGTTAATGCGGCAAGTACGATAAGAAGTGTGCACCGATATGGTAAAACTGAAATGGTTTCAAATTCGGTTCTCGATTTAAGATGAGTTCGTTTTACTTTAAGGTATAAAAAGTTGAAATAAAATTCACTCGTTTTAAAACATCGGTTTTAAATCGACTGGTTATAAAACAGCTGGTTTTAAATCGACTTTTCGCATGAATTTTAGAGATGTTTTATGTTAAACGCACACATCTATTGCTAATTTAGTAGATGTGAAGGCTAGTTTTAAAACTTCATTTAGTTGATAGTATGACAGTGGTAGCTCGATTAAAATTTATTTCACTTAAGTGGAATCAAATCGTTAAATGTGTAATTAATATCTGTTTCGTTTGCGAAAATGGAACCAAACCGAGTCGCTTGGAATCGAGTAAAAATAAAAGAAATTTTAAAACGAGAAGTAGAATGGAATTATTTTTATTATATCGTTGCATACATCTTATCGTAGTTCGTGTTTAGGAATGCTATACTATAGGAGCAATAGTAGTTGCTTGGTATGCATCACATGCTTGAGCAAGCGTTAGAGACCCACAACGTGAAAAACGAGGCTTCAAAAGACAATATTCCTGGATGGTAGTGATTTTTAGATTTCAAAGATGGCGACTTTTAGATTTTTAGATTTCGACTTTTATGGTTGTTGGAGGATGAATTAAAGTGTCCTGAGATTTTGGTATGACCTGAATGTATCCGTGGCGTTGCTATTAATGTATTGCCGGTGTTAAAAGACGTTCTGGCAGTTCAAGTTTGGAATCTTAGTCACTGGGCGCAGACTAGCCACACTCGTTCCAATTCTAGTATAACTCACAATTATTACTATTAGCTAAAGTTTGCTCGAATAATGGCATTCTTCTGGCTTGCGTCATTTTGTCGTTTACGGTTTTTCTGTTGTCTTCATATCGCTACATTTCATTCCCTTCTTTTTTTCGCCTCACATCTTTATTAGCTCGGAAATTGAGCGTAAAACTTGTATTCCGGTTTGATTTTTTTAGCCAAAAGTGCTGAAGGTGTTAAATTTATGGCTGAATGGCGGAGTGTATACCGAAGACGTTATCGTGCCGCTGATGGGTATTGTGGAGCAGCATTCTGGAGGTAACATCTAACATCTACGGTGTTTAAAATTTATATGGCAAATAAATTGTATATTTATATGTCTGGTATGGTCAGCAGAAAAATTGTTTTCATCCTCTCTCTCGGTATGTTTGAGAAGAATTATTATAGCAGTAGATGTCGAGAACAGAGGTTTGGGAAATATTTCAAAAATAAAATTTTCAAATTGACTACGCAAGTTTTTTGGCGTTCACGAATGTTTGGCTTATCCGGTTATTTGTGACGTTGAAGTTGTCATTAAAGTTTGGTTTATCTACCGTATTTAAAATTTATATGACAAATAAATTGTGTAATTTATATGTCTGCTATGGTCAGCAGAAAATTTGTTTTCGTTCCTCCCATCGCTATAATTGAGATAAATTATTGTATAGCAGTAGATCTCGAGAACACACGTTTAGCAGATACTTAAAAATTAATTTTTCAAAGTGACTACGCAAGTTTTTTGGCGTTCAAGCATGTTAGGTTTATGCGGTTATTTGTACCGTTGAAATTATCGTGTGATTTGAAAAGCAGTGTTAGTTTTATTGTTTTATTCTTTGAATTTTAATGCATTATTGCCATTTTGCTTAATACGCTAGCAATAATGCTTAAACAAGAAAATATTCAAACTGACGACGCGAGCTTTTTGGCGTTCATGAATGCTTGGCTTATTTGGTTATTTGTACCGTTGGCATTATCGTGAAATTTGGAAAGCAGTATTAGTTTTTAGTGTTCTACTCTGAATTTTATTGTATTGTTGCTCTTCTGCTCAATACGATAGCTAGTTGTTTTAGTCTTCCTCCATTGCATGGCCAGGGGTCTCGTATTCTATACAGCTTTCGGACTACCAAAGTTTTTATCTTCGAATGGCGCTAGGTGACACACCAAACGCTAACCCAAGGTATGCCAAACGTATATACAGAAGTATAAAAATACGTACATGAATTTTTTAAAATTTTGACCGAGTAGTTATGTATCATTTTTTTGCTACGTAGCTGTGAATATATGGACTAAAATTTAGTGGACTCCATGTTCGACCACGTTTCTTAGATTTTAGTGTGACTGAATCTCCCTTTCGAAATACCACTTACAGTATTTTCTTCAAAACTTCTCAGAGGGCCATAAAAAATTTAGGCGTCGCCGCAAGACACTAGTTTTATGTCACTCGTATATATTTATATATGGATAGAAGTATACACACATATATAAACATATTTCACGAAACCATGTCATGATCGGGAGGGCTACATAGACACTTTTGGCCCATACCACCAGTCTTTTGAAAGGAAATTTACTGTCGCTGTGAGCTGTAGTAATAGGCGTTCCGACGGTCACAACGAGATATGGTGTACCTCTGTGCCCCTAACATAAGAGCCAGAGGCCCACAAATTGGATTGACCAAATGACGCCAAAAACACATGTCACACTACAAACCTTCGCCGTATCGCTAGCACGTGATACATATGTGTGTTTTTCATTTCCCAGTGTTATTTTTAGCCAATACTTTAGCCATGGCTAAAAATTTGTTTATTAGCTAAAAATATTTAGGCCCTTTAGCCAAAATTGCTAAAACTTTTTGCGCTACGAGGCGCCTTTTTATCAAAACTTAAAAAAATGATCAGCAATGTTGTTAACCTCCACCAGTTACTTTTCAAAAATTTCCACGATGCAGATAAAACATGAAATTATCCCACTCGTATGCTAGCGTAATACTAAGTATACTGAGTTCCTGTTTAATGAACATGAAAAAAATGAAAATGAACCACTGATTATACATTTATATAGTGTGTATACCTGTTTCTGGCGCTTTTCACCATAGCACTACAACCGTTCTCAAAATTTTCTAGTACAAATTGTCCTGATATGCCACACGCGAGTTCTGGGAATTTGGCTAAAAAATTTTGATGGTTTTAGCCAATTGGCTATGCAGAAAAAACCAAAAAACCTGCCAGTGATCCTTTCCTGTTTGCTAATTTTTCTTCAAAAACATGGGAATAAGCATCGACACTGAAGTTGACGTCAAACTTCCGAAAATTTTTTCGTGATATTGTAACAAGAGCACGTGGGCTTTGAATTAGTTTGTAAAATCATCACTAAGCCTAAATTAAAATGTTACCTTACAGATAGAGCTGTTGTGTAGTTGCTATGTAGTCAGGCAGGGGTAGCTTAGCGGGCAGCCTGCTTGCGGGCCCAAAGGCAGAAGATCGTTGTCGGAACCACGCCCCCCCCGGTTTTGCACTTATTATATACATATTTCTATTTTTACATGTTAAATGCTACTACGCTTAGTTATTGAAGCCGGAAATTTTGTTTTGACTAAATTTACCGTACGCACTTGCACAGAAAATATAGTTTGCTTGTTGAGTTTCGTTCACAAACCTAATCTGTCATGTCTTCGTGTTGCCGTAGCAAAAAGTTTTTCGGCGGAAAGATTTTTTGCGCATACGTGTGTTGTACTATACTGCCACCGACTTTCAAAATTCCTAGTTATATTATCGTATAAACCACGATTGTAACCGTTGTCTTGAATATTGTAGGAAGCAACTACTATTGACTATTCCTACTTGCTATGATAGTTTTGAGTAATCTAAGGCTTTAGAACAGCACTCGCTCGATTTATTCAAGGTGTGGATTTAAATATTTTATTTTTATAAATTTTCATTGCATTAAATTGGGTATGGCTTGTCATTTCTACTAAGTATCCGTAGTGGTGTCGTAAGCTGTTCCCGACGCCAGCTTAGCAGGCTTGGATGAAAACAAGGCTCACGATTTTAGCAGTCTGAGTAACCAATCTAAAAATTGTACGCTAAATATTCAACTAAGTGATTGTGATTTTCACTGTTATAATAGTTTCGTAAAGCCATTTTTTCACACGCAATACGTTTTTTAAAACTTTTGGACGTAATTGTCGATTCTAAAAGTATACGTAAAAGCTCCAATTAAAGCTATATTTACTAGCGATAATACCATGTACGACAATAGTACTAAAGTTATTGTCTGTCGCAGAACTTGAAGTTTGTTCGTTCGCACTACTCTTACATTTTATGTTACTTAAGTCACAGAGTAAATACCTGTCTATTTTGTTCGCGGATGCTTGTTTAGATTACAGCAATTAATACTTATGTATATACTTCGCCATTTTTGTACCCTATCTTATATATTATATATTTTAGTCGACATTTCAAACAAATGGTTCTTGTTTAATATAGAAATATTTGAGTTGTTTTGATTCAAATATTGATTTATATTGTGTAACGTTAATAGTTTTAGTGACAGTATTTGTTGTCACCGGGGCGGGATAGTCAAAACATGTAGCTAATTATAACCTACGGCTGCCTTGGGATAAAGACATTGAAATGTTAAACAGATTTCAAATTCGTTTTGAGATAGCACTTGACTTAGCTGCAGCCTGATTATTTAAGATCTCTGTGCTCCGTTTGTAGCCTCACTTCAGTTCTACCGTCATAGAGTTCGGCAGTTACTGTGCCTCATTCTTGTTGTATCGTCAGAGAGATAGACAGTTGTAGCTTATCTTCACTTCAGTTGTTCGTCAGTCCTATTTGTTAGTTATTGCGCGACAGTTTAGTTTTGTTCGTTGATTGGACGTTCTCTAATGATTTCTTGTGTGGTTATCGTATGTCAGTTCTATATTGTGGTTTGGACTTTGTGGAGGTATTAACTGGTTACGTCTGTTCCCTAGCAACTTAAAGAGTTTGGACATTAGCACACTTGTTTTACGGTATAGAGGCATCCCTACTTATCGGTTATTCGTGCAAGCGGCATCTCAGCATCCTAGTATTTCGCGATTAACGTGGACAGTTACGCGGCTTGTGGATCTTAAGGCGGTACAAAGATTTTTGTGTGAAGAAGTAAAGATAGAGACACTGCGGCATAATGATGAGTGTTAAAGAGCATATGCTCACCTTTGCGATATTTTAACAAATATTCTTTTGTGTTTGAAGATTTTATTGATTATACAGTTTGGTGGATTCTGAATTTTGTGTACTTTGCTCATCATTTCAAGCTTGTTTTGAACCGCAGTATATACTTATACAGTGATTGCTTTGATTGAAACTGTGTTTACTTCTTTTGCTGAGAATTGAGAGTGGTATTATTTATGTATACACGCATAGGCAGTGATAATATTAGAGCCTAGAGGCCAGGCTGATAGTTGAATTTGAGTACTTTGAGATATTGGTTTGGTTTAAGCTGCACATTGAATCGAAGCATCTGAGTTCATCGTTTTTCGTAACGACAGTCGGACATTCCCAAAAGTCCAGAGTGTTGAATTAACCATAAAACCCTAACGTTCGATTGTTCTTCGTTACATTAGGAGGTCCCACCGAGATTCGGTTCTTCATAGCCAAGTCTGGTGAACTTTGATCGTTGCAATTCAATCGTGCCAATTCCATGGTTGCGGACAAATGCGGCTGAATATAATTTGAGAAGTATGAGTAATTAGACCATGTCGTGAAAGACCTAGCGATAAGACTAGATACTGGTTTACAGAATTTATCTGATGAATTTGGTGAATTATCACATCGCGCTAGCTTAGCAAACCAACTTGACCTTACAATAAAACCGTATAAAGGAGATTTGACTGGCCAAGATTTTAACACTTGGATTGAAAATTTTAACACAGTCTGTGAAGCCAAATTGATCGGTGAAGCATTAAGATTGAGAGTATTGCCAGCGTACTTAAAAGATCGGGCTAAAGATATTTATGATCGTCTTCCTGACGCCTCCAAAAGACATTATGACTTGGTACGTTCGTTGAGAAATGGGTTAGCTACCCCCGAATGGTCAATGTACCATGAAGCGGCGTTAGAGCAACGTCAACAACATGTCGGTGAAAATGTTACAGCATACCTTAAAGTAATTAAGCGCGCGTGTAAAAATATATATCCGGCTGAGAATGATGCGAATTTGGAGCGAAAAATAATTAGTCGATTTTTCAGCGGGCTCCGTTCACCTGAATTAAAGTCACAAGTATTTCGTGATATGCCCAAATCTTTAAGAGAGGCTGAGGACCTGGCCCAACGATTAGACATGCAAAGTATTTTGTGCACACCCACCGTTTCTACGGTTGGAATCGTATCATCTTCGGCCATTTCAGATAAGAGATTGGAACAAATTACACGCGGAATAGAACTCTTGACCGAAAATCAAAAAGTATTTGGTTCTAAAATAGAACGCCCCCGTGAGGAACAACGTGGAACGACTAGGCCTTTCCCGCCAAGGCGTCCCGACACAGGATACCGACCAAATAACATTTTATCACAAATCCAAATGATGAACCGAAATCGATTTAATTCCTCTGCAGAATTTAACCCAAGCGGACCCAGGTGTTATAACTGTGGCAAACTCGGTGACATGGCAATGAGCTGCCTACTTCGTGGTCTACAAGAAAAAAATAACAGGAACCAATCAAGACCATGGTTTAATACTACCAGAAATAGCTTCCCATCGTCAAATAGCCCACTTCAACAACCAACACGTCCCAATATACCTAACGTTGGACCAATGGCAGTCCAATCAGTAACACGAAATGTGGTTGCTGGAGCCACCATGGCTGAACTTGATCCAATTAAAAGTGAGCCACCCGCACCCAAAAATAATATTGAGCTAGAGGAACTAAAGCGGGAAATTGAGGCTTTGACTAAACAAAACGCGCTTTTGGTTGAGAAAGCTTATCCGCAGTTCGCTGGAACAATCACTGTTGTACCAATAGCAACTATAAAATCTGTTGATAAAGGAACGCAAACAATGGTCCCAGAGAATAACACTGAAAGAAAAATTGAAAAAAACGCCTTTTAAACGGGTCAAAACGGGAAGATCGACCCCTAAATATATCATGATTATGTTTGCGATGCTGCTGTTTTGTACAATGACTATACCTGCTGACACGGCATTTGTCCGTACTTTAAATAAGTTACATCCGCATTTATTTTCTTCATTTGGAGTTGGGTTTGTCCCAGAAGGCCTTGTTGTTACCGCAGTTGACTCAGTTTATGTCCCAATACTGGTTCACACTAAGCACGAAAAACATGAGCAATGCAACACTATGTTAAAAATACATTCAACATAGATCATAATTCAAAAGATTGCAACTGCACTGGTCATAAATTTTTGTGTAGTGAAACTCAAAAGGCACTTCACCAGTAGAACAAAAATTTCGATGGACGTGTAGACCCAGAGTTTTATGAAGCCCTTCTTCAAACTATTTGCACGGATAAACCTTTTACATGCTCGTTTAATCAAAATCCTAGGCAGAAACGATTTGTTGGCGTGGCTATTGCAGGTGCAATGTCTGTGTTAGGACTCGGAGTTGGCATTACCTATACCGTTAAGATGTCAAGGCTTGAGTCTAAGGTGATCGCACTACAAAAGGTTGTTCCTTTGTTGGAGCAACATGTAATCGAGTAAGCTGAACAAATTAAACAGCTATCCATTAATCAAGAACGTATATATGCAGTAACACATGATATAGCAAGATACATGAAACAAGCAACCGTATCCATCGAATGTACACTGAGTCAATACGTTGCATATACACACTTCATTTCTCAAACTAACTTATTTATAATGATGTACGAAACTTAATTAAAGCTACGGTCACGGCTAGTAATGATGGAACATTGTCGGCCGATATTTTGACCGCGGCACAGATAAGATTATTGGTTCAGAGGGAATATTCTTTAGCCGACACAGTATACACACATGATCCAGAATTATTTTATCATTTTGTCACCGTATATCCGGTGATGATGGATATTATGAATACACGTTTCGGTTATATACTTGAAATTCCTAGAATAAGAGTTAAGAATATTTTGCCTTTGATGCAAGTTGTAAATGTAGGGTTTAATGAACCTAGTTCGAACACGACAGTCCGTTTGTCTTTTTAAAAGTAAAAAATTCTAAAAGTATACGTAATAGCTCCAATTTGAAACAATTCTCAGTTTAGAATGAAGAGATTAGCTATCCTCTGTGTGTATAGCATTATTTCGTATATGTGTTATATTTCTATACTATGTGCTAATGTATTCACTCAATCTATTTTTCGACTTTTTAACGCTGTTAAGTTCAATTGACTGCAATACATGCTACAATAGATTTGCTTAAGATTAGTAGGATTGTGTTGTATAAGATGTACAAACGCGCAGTGATGAATTATGAGAGGATTTCTCAGAGATACTTAGGAGTTTACGTATATTTGTGTGGAATTCTTTTGTATTTGAAGCTATATTTACTAGCGATAATACCATGTACGACAATAGTGCTAAAGTTATTGTCTGTCGCAGAACTTGAAGTTTGTTCGTCCGCACTACCCTTACATTTTATGTTACCTAAGTCATAGAGTAAATACCTGTCTATTTTGTTGCGCGGATGCTTGTTTAGATTACAGCAATTAATACTTATGTGTATACTTCGCCATTTTTGTACCCTATCCTATATATTATATATTTAAAATATATGTCTACATATATCTAGCTTTACCTGTAGTTGTTAGCCCGTGTGAGCACTTTTGCGATGATTTATCAAAAATAAAAACGCTGTATGTGTCTGAATCTTAGTTTGCAAATAAGTATGGATGTCCTCGTGTACATGAGTATATTTGTGTATGTATGTATTTGTAATTCCGTTCCGTATGTATATGTTACGTATTTCAGGTTTGTTAGTCAGTATATATGGTTTGTTGCGCGGATATATAATGAGCTGTATGAGTGTGCGGTGGCTGTATATATATATATACATACATATATATATATATATCGTCTTAACTCTATATTGTGCTTGATAATATATAGTATTAAAGGTTTTCTAAGCAACCACACGCTTTGATTTAGGTTGGGATCGATTACAATTGAATTTTAGTCGCCATTTCAAAGATATTTCAAACAAATGGTTCTTGTTTAATATAGAAAGATTTGAGTTGTTTTGATTCAAATATTGATTTATATTGTGTAACGTTAATAGTTTTACTGACAGTATTTGTTGTCACCGGGGCGGGATAGTCAAAAAATGTAGCTAATTATAACCTACTGGGCTGCCTTGGGATAAAGACATTGAAATGTTAAACAGATTTCAAATTCGTTTTGAGATAGCATTTGACTTAGCTGCAGCCTGAGTATTTAAGATACTCTGTGCTCTGTTTGTAGCCTCACTTCAGTTCTACCGTCATAGAGTTCGGCAGTTACTGTGCCTCATTCTTGTTATATCGTCAGAGGGATAGACAGTTGTTGCTTATCTTCACTTCAGTTGTTCGTCAGTCCTATTCGTTAGTTATTGCGCGACAGTTTAGAGTTTTGTTCGTTGATTGGACGTTCTCTAGTGATTTCTTATGTGGTTATCGTAAGTCAGTTCTATATTGTGGTTTGGACTTTGTGGAGGTATTAACAGGTTACGTCTGTTCCCTAGCAACTTAAAGAGTTTGGACATTAGCACACTTGTTTTACGGTATAGAGGCATCCCTACTTATCCGTTATTCGTGCAAGCGGCATCTCAACATCCTAGTATTTCGCGATTAACGTGGACAGTTACGCGGCTCGTGGATCTTAAGGCGGTGGAACGATTTTTGTGTGAAGAAGTACAGATAGAGACACTGCGGCATAATGATGAGTGTTAAAGAGCATGTGCTCACCTTTGCGATATTTTAACAAATATTCGTCTCTTTTGTGTTTGAAGATTTTATTGATTATACAGTTTGTTGGATTCTGGATTTTGTACGTGCGTACTTTGCTCATTTCAAGCTTGTTTTGAACCGCAGTATATACTTATACAGTTATTGCTTTGATTGAAACTGCGTTTACTTCTTTTGCAGAGAATTGAGAGTGGAATTATTATTTGTGTATACACGCATAGGCAGTGATAATATTAGAGCCTAGAGGCCAGATTGATAGTTGAATTTGAGTACTTTGAGATATTGGTTTGGTTTAAGCTGCACATTGAATCGAAGCATCTGAGTTCATCATTTTTCGTAACGACAGTCGGACATTCCCAAAAGTCCAGAGTGTTGAATTAACCATAAAACCCTAACGTTCGATTGTTCTTCGTTACATTTGGCAATTTGGAATTTGGCTAAAAAATTTTTGATGGTTTTAGCCAATTGGCTATGCAGAAAAAACCAAAAAAAAACCCTGCCAGTGATCCTTTCCTGTTTGCTAATTTTTCTTAAAAAACATGGGAGTAAGCATCGACACTGAAGCTGACGTCAAGCTTCCGAAAATTTTTTCGTGATATGTAGCCCCCCGACTTGACCAAATCTGGTAGCTTGCATACGCTGGTAAATAACGTCAAAGTGCATTAGCGCCAAAAATGCTGTATAACGATAATCGTAATCAGTACATGTTTTATTGACAAAAAGAATGTCGGCGTCTGTCCATGTGTTGTTTGATTATGAAGTCGAAGGTCATAAAGTGCCAAAAATGTGGTATGCAAAATGTACCCCCCCCCGACCTTACGAAAATTAAGGTTAAAAATGACAAATCTAGCATACAGTCTTACAGTAGGCCGAATGGAAACATAGTAACGCCCCCACTAAAATCGACCCAAGTATTAAAACATTTTAAGGAAAATGTAGCCCGCCCCCCCGACCGCATGTATGATAAACGAAACCGAAGAAGGTCGCAAGAACCATATTAGTAAGTGCATCATCATTACACCATGATACGGGGCCGTGCTGTTAAGTAGGCAACTAGAAAACCGTTCTGCTAAATGTATGCTAGTCATAGATTTGTGTTTGTTTTACACCTTCAGCGTGTTAAACCAAATCTAGAACCTATAGAAGTAGCTAAAGTTTCTCGCGTTGTATATTGTAGGATGGTGTAGCCCCCCACCCTCGACCTCAGGTGTAGCCCCCCGACTTCACCTTTCGGGGTGCCAATTTTTACAAGGCCTAAGGACCTGCCTGAAATTATTTGTCGGACATCCCTCACTCATGGTTGGTTTGTGTGCATAAAATGGTATCTGTAGGTGCTGTCTTGCGTTGCGCTAAAATAACTTCTGCTTGTTCTAAATTGTTCGATTTTTAACCACAAAAGGACTCTAGGGGCACCAATTTTACGTCGCAAGTCCTCTAAATGGCTTGCTACCATTTTGGTCCGACATTGGATACAAACAGACCATGGTTCACGTGTCACTGTGTCAACTTACGGAATAATGACTTATTCCGGACTAAAATTTGAACGCCATGGGGACCCTTTGCGACCGCTGTAGCAGGTTTCAGGTAGCTCGTTTTTCCCCTGTAGCATATTAAACAGCGATATTCGAAAAATTCAGGGTTTTTTACGTCGGATGGGGATTAGACACCTGGCCTGTCCACAGCCCTCCGAAAAGTGGGGGAATGTTCATTCTGGGGGGAAATTTCAAAGTGGGGGATAAATTTTGCTTAAAAATACAAAATATTTCCATATTTTCATGCATTTTCACTACTGTGAACGTACTTTCAAGCTAAAAACAATATTTTAGCATTATAAATAGTGGTAATTAATGTTTAAAAAACAATTTGCAAACAAAGAACATAAATTTTCAGACATAAAAACATGGGTTGTTTCGGCCGAGTGGGGGGACGGACATAGGGAAAAATCTCACGAACATGGGGGGATTTGGAAAGTGGGGGTCCCCCACTGTGGACAGGTCAGGACACCGTAGATTCAAAAACGTTTCATTTTGGCTTCAAAAGGGGTGTTTCAAAAGTACATGGTTTCGTGAAATGGCCCAAACACATTACGTACATATTGTCCCATATTTCAGCAAATTTATACCAGTTTCTTTATATTATATTTGTAATGTAACGAATTTCATGGCTCTTTGGCGTCATAAAAGTGGAGATATTTCATAACATTTTTGTAGTTAACAAAAGAATTTTGTGCCGTGTTTCGTTTTCATCTGGACATTTGATTAAATCTTCAATTAGGTCTACATTTTTTATTTTAGGTGTTCATGAATCGAAGAAAAAAGGTTCGAAAGTAAGGCATTTATTCGTCTGTATGGGACATGCGTAGCAGACGAAAGTTAATTATATTATATGCAATTCAAACAGCGCATATTTTTGTCGCAGAAATAACTTGAAATTGTTATTGCATGTGTCTGTGTAACTTCGCCGCTAATACAATTAATATTTTTATGCCCGTTCTTCCTTATCCTATAGTTATTTTAAAATAAGAATCTATAAATCTAACTAACTTTAAAAGGCTGTAGCAGCTACAAAGATTTTGCTGCCCTGGATACTATTCTGTTCATATGCCGTGTAAATGTAATACACTACTGAACGTGTTTAGGTATTCGTCGCCATTTCATGGAAGTGTTGAGCGATGCCATTTGAGCTAAGTTGAATGCATTATCAATTTAGACAGTTTAAATCAGCGTTTGAGTTGGCGGTATCGATTTATCTAAAATTTGCACTTACTACAACGTGCGTATTTATATACAGTTTTATCAAAATTCTCGTCGTTGTCGTCTCTCACGATATGTTTGTCGCCAACGTGTGCTTTCTCGAAATCGAATTTTAGGTTTTGTTGTGAACGCTGTTCCCTACTTAATATAGACAGAGTCCTGTATAGAAACGTCAATATAAACATGAGTAAAAGATCATCTGGTCATGTTCTTATACATAACAGTATTCCGCATTGCGCTACTGGATTTTTGTGAGGCTAGCAACTTATCTCAGGCGGACAATTCCAATTATGATCTCGCTTTCGACAATGTAATATCTTAGACATTTGCTTTAACCCTGAGAGGTTTTCATCTCCAACAAACAAACGACTTTTGGCAACTACTGACCAGCAAACTTTAAAAATCATACACATTATTTTAATTTTTAATGGAGTTTAATTTTTGCTGCATATGTAATACATACTGAAAACCCCTGAACACAGGGGCTGGGCAAAGTGTCAGAGGCCCACCATAAGCTGGTTGTTCCACAAACATTAGCCGTGTATCCGTTCCTGCGAAGGAAACTTGATTAGTCTGCGTTCAGTGACTATTTCAAGGTTCGGGTTTGAATTTCCTCTACCTCTTTAAATCCTAAATAACAATAATACAGCAGCAATACTGGGTTCTGCAGACTTACGAAACTATACCTGAGGAATCGATCTGGGGCCCCAGGTCGTCCCAGATTACCTCGGGGCTCTCCCTCAGTTAACCTGGGAATAATAAAGCACTGTAACCGCCAGAAAAGACCAAAATTGTCTAATTTGGCAATTGATTGTAATTATGGTTACTTAAAAATAAAAATTTTTGTGACTTTTAGCCCGGAAAAAGAAAATTTAACGATTTTGTTAGCCAGAAAAGAAAAAAATCCATTTTTTAGCCTGTCAGATAAAAATTTGGTCATTTTTAGTGGGGCAGGAACTTGGGGGACATGGAGAGCATGAACTGTGTGAACCTGTAGCAAGCCTGAAATACCTAGGGGCCCTCTCTCCTCCGTGTACAATATCTTGTCTTATGGCCAAGATGATGACTTTTGAGTGTTGAATATGTAAGTCATTGGGACGTACACAGCTATATTGGGCATTAAATTGCAAAATGAGCGACCGAATATCAGCCATGTTGCGTGAATAGTTATGATGTTATCGATTATTGTGCTGGTAATGTGCAATTACATAAAAGGATACATTCTCTGCAAAGCGAGACCAAACACAAACGTATAGCTCGAGCGGTTGCAGATATATTACCACTTTCGTGTATTTTGGGTCCCGTGGGCCCATTGAAATATCGTATTTGACCCAACCATGCAGCGTAACTAATTTGCATAAATAGTAACACACCATTAATAGCTACATAGAGGATGACCTCCTCTAGAATATGAGACCGAAAACTTCCATATATAATTCTAGGGGCTACTGAGATATTGCCATTTTCGTGCATTTTGGGTCCCATGTGTTTGTTGAAAAAACCATTTCTTACCCAACCCTGCAGCGTAAAGTAACATTGCAGCTGTATAGAGGATGAGTTAAATGCTCTACCCGTTGATGTTGGCATCTTTCTCGCTTAACTAAAGAGTACAAATAGAAATTTCAAGCTTTCAAATGAGTTATCGCGCGAATCAATCTGTCGAGCTAAAGTTGAACTTTGTGTATGACTTTAACCCCAATAACGGACGTGAACAAATTTCACCACTGTTTCGGCTATCTTCACTTCGCTTCTTTTTCTCACCAGACTCAGAATTCAGTGAAAACACTGTGATGGCCATTTGTAGTTCGTATCAACAATACAGGACCCTTCATTCTTCCAATGGAAAAAGACGAAAACTTTCGAAACTTATAAGTCACAACTTTCAAGAAAAAGTATAATTTTAAGCGTCATTTTCCCACACAATATCTAGGACTCTAGGCTACGTATAGATTTAATATCGACATAGAGAGCTTGAAATTTATTTTAGTCACGTCATCAACGCCATTATCATCATCGGCACCAGCATGAGGGACAGACTGAGATTTCCGAACATGGTCAGTCTTCATTGCCTGATGGAGCAGAGAATCAATCTGTTGGTTTTACTAAACCGCAGGCAACTGTGAACGACACGTCAATGAGTGGAGTTGCAGCTAACCAAACAACCGCATCCGTTCCACTCGATTCGTCACTCGTGAACGAAATACAAAAATTAACGAGCCAGTTAATTCAAGGCGCACAGGCCACACAACAGCAACAAGTTGGGCGTGGGCACCATCATCTTCAGCAGGCACAGAAGCAGCACGGAGAACTGACTCCGTCTGAAGCATTTTCTAAAGTATGCGATTCGATACCACGGCTTGAGCATTTCTTTGTCTTAAGATTCAGTCTGCAGTATCGTTTTATCTGTATAGATGTATCGATTCGGATGAAGAGGTTGAACCTGGGATTATGTTATAAACGAATTACTTATATAGTCCCGTCCAAATATTTTCAGGCAAGACAGATTTGTTATTTTAGAGTGTAAGTTGCTAATCTGGTTTGTATTGGCAGCCACTTACCGCTTTCTCATTCCGGATAGAACGAAGCTGTTTGTATTGGTATACTAACTATTGCGTGCTTATCCGCATGTCCGGAAGATTAGCTCCATCTTCTGTGGGTAGATTTCCATTAATATATTTAAAAATAAAAGCTAATTCAATTCGGCAGGTATATATACTTTACACAATTTCGTTAAATTTGCGTGTGATATGCTGTCATGCGGTTACGCATTATGCAAATCAGATAAAATTTCGGGTCGATTATAACTTTATAGCGACGTATGGTAACTTCTCAACATTAGTGTAGATACTAAGTGTGGCAAATTTGATTGTGCATGAGAGAATAATTAATTCTCACGAATACTTTTAGCTACCTTCAGTTACGTAAATTCTTAGAGCTTCATATTTTGATACCATTATTTCGTAGTGGATAAGGAAAAATTCTTTTGAATATATACACCAAATCATGCATGCGCTATTAAGTTATCAACCATAGCGGCACAATTTGGGCGATTAAGATCTAAAATATGATTAGTCCGATTTCTGCTGTCGAGCTTGTGGGGATGTCACAAATACCTGGGCCGATATAATGATTAATAAACACAGATTAAATTTGATAATGTTTATCTATTTTGTGACATAATTATTTATATTTTCTCATAACTTACTATAATGTGAATGGCTGACCTTGTAGTTAATATATTTTTGTCAATTTTGGTTTAAGATTCCAAAATTTTGGTCTGTAGCCTGGCATGCCTTATTGATAGATCTCTCACAGTGTGACACACACATTACCTACAAATCTGGGACGAGAAACATATTTTTATTGCAATTTAAGAACTATGCGGTTGCAGCGGATTTCTGATGCCTTGTAGTACTAAGGATAATAAACCCCTTCTAAATATGTTTTAAGAAGATTTTATCTCAAGAATACGAATACAGTGATGATGAAAGCGCCAATGCGGACCTAAACACCAGCGGTGGGAGCGGAACTTCAAAGCCCGCGGCACTTGGGAATAGCGGACCGACACCAGCTACTCAACATGCTATCCAATCCATTGTATCCGGTGTGCCGCAGTCTGCAGAACAGCTGGCAGTGTAAGTTTGTTAAGAGTAGGCTCTGGTAGCCGCGCTTTTGACCCTACCTCCCTTAGTTTATGGGTAACAATTGTTATGCGCGACTAAACTTAATGTGATACACTAACCAACCTATTTTACAATTACCGATGTGGAATCCATGTTCACTGTTCCGGAACAAATAGGATATTCGATACAAGTTATTGGTAGGGCAGACTTAGAGATTTGCATTCTAGTTATGACAGTGCAGTAACATTTCATTTCATTGAAATAGGATTTTTCTTTGTTGGGGCTAACAAATTTAATGCAAGCGTGACGGGAGAAACGAAACGTTCCTATTATTTATTAATTAGTGTTTGTGAACAAATGCCTGTTTAATTCAAATCTGACAAAATTCTGTTCGCGAACAAAAACAAAAACTACTAAAATGTTCGGTGACGAAATTTTTTACAAAAAATATAGGATGATACGCGATGTCATTTTTAGTTTAGTAGCATTTAACATTAGAGGGACCGGGGGTTATCCCAACCTAAGTGTATCCTTAGTAAAAGCTGTGCAGAATTTGTGGGTATGTCCTGTACAGCTTTTACTTAGGCCCTTCGGTAGGGATACTTCGTATTTACGTCACTAACCCATATCATATATCTATATTTAAACCATATTCTATAATTCAATATATATTTTCTTATACGTAGTGTTTATTTAATGTATA
The DNA here is from genome assembly GCA_030248225.1 of Trileptium ribeirensis. NCBI lineage: Eukaryota > Metazoa > Nematoda > Enoplea > Enoplida > Thoracostomopsidae > Trileptium > Trileptium ribeirensis. The sequence continues at coordinate 36,356 of JASANE010025694.1, forward strand.
TTTACTAAATTTTCTAGTCTTCAAAATATTCATGAAAGACGACATCAATCCCAGTACCAGGCAACGGTGTCTCACAGTCTCCGGGGAACCAGCCAGAGGGTTTTGCAGGTGACCCGAGGTAGTCGTGCTACAGCTGCAGTAACGACAATGATCACTATGGCAAAGGCTACCACACCTGTCTAATGATAGTTACGATAGCAATGCCAACAATATCATCATGCGTAAAACCGGAAAATTGGGTCAATGTACATGGATGGCTAAAAATTGGCTTAGATACAGACTTGTTGACGTTTATTCTAGCATCAGTGACTTAAATGAACATTGAAGTTGACTGCACAGCCTGCTGTACTCGTTGAACGAGTTGGGAGGGCAACATCTTCACTTATTCTGGAAACGCCTGCTGTACTCTGTTCATGAGGGTGGGCTTGTTTGATGAACTAGAATACCTGGACAGTTGTTGAGATAGACATTAGTCATTGCAACATTTCGTGTGAAACTAAAATGACTTTTACATGTTAATAGCCAATACTAGATGTCAAACTAATTTTATATTAACCTTACCAACTTAATATTAACTTAATATCAATAATATTTATTTAAAGGCTCAGCCGCACTCTCGATATTAAGCTATCATCTTTATATTATAATGACATTGATGCCAGGCTGGGGACACTCCAACCATTCTGATGTAGACTGTGCTTTTAAGTTTGTTAGCTGAAGAGCTCTAGCCCCAGTTGTGCCGGCGGCAATCACTTTGATATCAATGTTATATTAATTTAATACGAAGTTTATAAGAAACTTCTCAAGGCTTTTATCAACATCCAAATTTTATATAAATTCGCGACGTATACCTGCTTGTTTACTTAACGAAACTAACACTCCATCCTAGCAGCAATCAAATAGAGCCCAATATCAATTTAATATCAAACTGTACTGGAATCACCACTGATAAGAAGTTTCTGCAAAACTTCTGCACCAAATATAAAATTTATATAAAACGTCGTATCCACTTAATACCTATACATACTTGTTTTATATAAATGTGCTTAGAAATGGACTTCAGGAAGAGACACAGCTTGTGTAAACAAAACAAGAGAACCGAGGGCAAGAGCAGTAAAAAGAGGGTTCCATTCCCTCGACAAGGGCCAAAGTGCCGAGGGGAGTTCGGATTCGGACTCAGCGTGTCCGTCAGAACATTTTGATATGTAACAGGTCCGTATTCGGACAATAAGGGGGAAAGTGGGCCTTCGGGGGAGAGCCCATGACAAATTTTGCAAAAGTTGGGGTGTTTGAAACGGCTCCCGGGGTTTCGGGGTATATTTTTCTGGGGTGTTATGTACATATTTGTGTTAGTCTCGACAAGGGGAATCCAATGAGGGGTTACACGCCGGTCGGGGCGCTATTCCTGTACCACTGGGGCTGGAGCTCTTCAGTGGTTCCCAAAAGCAGGGGTACCTAAGAGTGGGCACAGCGGGCCGGTCCGGGCTCACAAGAAAGCCTTAGATCTAGGGATTACAACGATACTCTATACGTATATCTATGTTCAATATTCGTTAAGTTGTCTGTAGTTGCCTCCACGGTCGCTAAAGGCGACATATATACAAGCACAAATAAATAATAAAGTAATAATCAATTCGTAAATATATGGTACAATCAAAATTTAAATTTTCTGGGGAGTTTATGTATCGAGATTTTCTACCAGTGATGGGGTTTCATTTGTGGCCGCTGGCTATATTAAAATTGTGGAGTAAAATTAAATATGATATTTTGCGGGTGTTCGACTATTCTATTTCCATTGGTCCATTTTTATGTGTGATTCCTTTCAAATTTTCTTGAGGTTAGTTTACAATTTTGGTGTGAATATTTCCTAAGTTTCTACCGAATTTCCCACAAAATTCTAACGGTCTTTAAGACCTCTTAATTTTTTAAAAGGTGGTATTTTGACTTTTCACTTGGGGTTGGGATTTTATTCTGGGGGGTGTTTGATGGTGTTCAGAACAGGATCGTCGCTGCTTCGATCCTTCAAAAATTTTACTATCGGTGGTTTAGTTTTGACTACGATTGACAATTCACTACAATACCGGACATATATATGACAAACAGTAATATTATGACAAGTATCACAGTAACTTGTTATAAATTTCGAAGAAAGCTGTTAAAACTTAGCTTATCAAGTTCACCATGGTTGGTGATACGCATATTTGCTACATACTAAAAAGTATCCGTAAGCTGAAATATCAAAGTTTTTGGGAATCGTAGCAAGTTTGGTATATTTTCGGGGCGTTTACGTGGCTCTTCTTTGGGACGAAAAATACTACACGGGGAACCAAACTCGAGGTTTTATTAACTATGGGCTAATGGGCCTTTTCCTACAGCGACATGGTTTTCTGTTTTAGGGAGGACAATGTCCTCATCCGCGCGGCTCTTTTCTAGATTTGTCTGTCTCGTGGGGTTTTGGAAGCTCTTACGTTTCTCTTTAGATCGAACAGGGTTCCTGGGAAGGAACCCGTACAAAAATAAATCCGGATATAATTCCAAAGACGAAGATGTCGATGTTGACCACGACGACGATGATGCGCTAGTGAACGTTTGGGGCAGTCTGAGGTGGTCGAAACTCAAAATATTATTTTTACGGTGGTTACTGATAACAACTTTTACTATATAAGGCTGCTCTTGCAAGCAGTATTTAAGCTAAGATTTAGACGAATTTTGAGGGAAAAACTTACTAAAAGTAGTCTCGGGGATTGGGGAAGAGAGGGTTTGGATGGGATTAGGGCTGCAGGGAGCCTTTCCTCGAGAATCCATTTGATACTAGAGAAGTCGATATTTTGGCAACACTGCGAAATTTTGCGAATCATTTTGATCTAACCCTGGAGACTACTAGATTTTTCCACTCGTCTTTACGTCCTCGCTAATTTTGATTCTTGCACCAAATTTTGGTACCTAATTCTCCTTAACTATAATATACATACAGGTACATGTAATATCAAAGGTATAATAACAAGATATCCATACAAAATATAATACATTCATACACAATCCATATTACAACAACATAACGAACGGTTTGTTTTGAATTATCTTTCATTTCTTATTGCTTAATCTTAGTTTGTATTTGCTTTAATTTACTGTTTTCCTTTCAACTGATTTTCCAACCAACCAACCAACCAACGAACGGCTCAAATGATTAGCGAAATACTCATTAATTGCTGGTTCTCGTTCTTCTAGTTATAGGTATTCGGTATTTCCGGTTTACATTATCCTTTTGTGACATGATCGGTTTATATAAACATTAGTTCCCATTTTTGGTGTCATTGACGATCCAACTCTTGTCCAAGTAACATTAGTTGCGGTTTGCATATGCTTAGGTGCGGCAGTACTAGCGATTGCTTGCTTAACATTATGAATAGTGCGCGGGTTCACTTGTACATCACGTTGCGATGCAGGTTCTTGCCTGCGCGTAGGGCTGCGTCGCTGCGAAGCGGTTGGGGTAGGTTCGTCATCACTGAGTACTCGTGCAATTCCTTGTCTAATTCTATTTAATTCAGGTTCTGATTCTACTGATGCACTTTCAATTACTATTGTTTGCTTTGGAGGTCGACCTCGACGAGGCCTAGTGATTGTCTCCTCTAAAAGTGGTTGTATTTGTTCGTATAAGGAGCGTGCGGTTCCTGGTACAGGTGCTGTGCTTCCAGTAAAGTGTTCTAATAGTTCAGTTGCAGCTTGGTTCAGTTCCTTCTAGTGCTCTACGTCTTCGTTCCTCTTCCTCAGCTAAGAAGCCTCTTATGGCTTCTCTAGATATCTTTCCCTAGTATATCTTCCTATAAATGCTGTTTCTGGTGTGAGGGAGTCTCTTGTGTGTGTTGCCCTAGTTTGTCTGGGTAGTTTAGTCGGTGGTTCAGCTTGGATGGCTCGGGACCGAAGATGGTAAGGTCCAACGTGATCATCTCTAAATGGAGGGGAAAATGGTGTAGGTTTCACGGGAGATAAGTCATCCGGTCAAAGAAGTCGACTAAATGAATGGGGTTGAGTTGCAGATACATTAGGTTCAGAATCCATTGAAGCATTACTGGAGTAATTCTGGTATAGGGAATCATCAGGGCATGGTGCACGATATCGGGAATTGGTTCGCCTTGTGGTATTCCAGGAAAAGGCTGGGGCTGTATGGGTTCTTCACGATACTTGTATTGGGGTGGCGCTGACACTGTATCCTTTTCGGAGGCGGTAGCAAATGCGGTATATCCTCGCACTGGAATAGTGGCCATAGGCAGAGGCTCACTCGATTCAGGTAAATTCATAATCAGTTCGGGGTGTACGCCAGCGGGATAATCGGGCTTCGGTGCCCAAGTACCAGCTAATTCTTAATCGCAGCGGTTATATGGGCTAGTTGAATACGGGGGCGCCTGGTGAGGGAATTGTTCCTTCTCAGCGGGTAAAGCGCATTGGGGCGTTAGGATCGGGTTTCCAAACTCATCGAATCCTTCGAAATTAGGTGATAATAACTCATCGGTTCGGCGGTATTCTTTCCGCGTTATAGGTACTGTATGTTCGCCATATTCAGGCAGAGGACCAGTATAATTATCTGGCACATAGGGTAATTGAGATGCGTTTTGAGTAATTAGTTTTGGGAAATTCCGGGCCAATCATATTGAGGCGGCCGGTTAGGGTCAACAATAGGTAATCGGTTAGGTATATTAGTATACATGGCGGCTAGTTGAATATCAGCTTGTACTTGGGTTAAATTCTCTGCGGGCTCAGCGTCATCCGCAGGTTCGGTTTCATCGACTTGTTCGCGGGAATGTTCAGGAGCAAAGGATTCGCATTTCGGCGACTGATTGAGGGTCCGTGGCTTGAACCTCGCGGATAAACAGACGAACGGCGTTGATAGTTTCAGTAGGATATTCCAATGGGGTTTGTAAATGTTCATCAGATAGGTCCTGTAAAGGATCTTCCATACCTGGGAAAGTACGAAGTGGGCGGTAACAGGGTTTAGTACGATTAAAATGCACAAAATGCCTTTTCGCGCCTTTGCGCTGTAAGGCGTATTTGGCGACATGGCGGTGTGACCTTTAACATTTGGCACGGTAAACACCATCTTTGTTCAAGTTTACGCGACAAACCAGGGGTTGTGTGGTATCGACACACCCACACTTAATCTCCAACTTTATATGGAGGAATTTTAGTTTTCCGGTTATAATATTGCTTACGGTATTCACGGGCGGCTTGCATCGAACGGTATGCGTTTTCTCTAATAGTGGCAAGCCATCTTTGGACATTGGTACTTCAGGCTTCAGCTCCGGGGTATTTCTCCCAGTCAGCTGGTGAGGAGATATCTCCTGGGACTCTGGGGTAATATCCGTACATCAACAGAAACGGGGGATAAATACTTGGGCTACAGTGCGAGCTGTTTGATTGGGGATGGTGTCGGCAATAACAAACTTGGTAAATTGATCAATAAAAGCAAGAACGTACTTATTTCCAGTGCGGGATCCAACTCGAATATCAAGGATGTCAACGTACATCCGATGCATAGGGGCGCTGGTTTGAGGTAAGTCGCCTAGGGCAGCTCGGACATTCTGGGGTAAGTTACGAGACTTTTGACAGGTTTCGCATCTCTTCACATAATCTTCAACATGTTTACTCATATTTTCCCAATAATAAAATTGCTAAAGTTTACTCATAAGTCTATCACGGCCTAGGTGGCCTCCAAATAGGGTATCGTGCCCATGCTTCAGGATATGGGGAATAAGTCGACGGGGAACGCAAAGTTTAGGGTGATGATCATTAGGTAAGATTGGGTGCAGGTATAGGATTTGTGTTGTAGGGCAGATATGGTAATGGTGTGATTCTAATTTTAGTGTGACAACATTTTTGGGTTCTTCAGGAAGAGTTCCTTTCTGTAAATATGTTCGAATAAGACCAAACTTATCGTCTTGTTGCTGTAATCGAGGAATAATTGTTACTAAGTTCTTATCAGATTCTTGGCTAAAGTGTGGTAAGTATAAACCTTCATCAGTGTCTTTCACTTGTTCGGGTCTTAACAGGACCATAGGGCTTTCACTGGCGTATCCTGCTTTTATTAATGCATCGAAAGGTTGCTTATCAGATGTTGGCTGGGATTGGCTTACCAGGGGTGGGGAATCTTCTTGAGGTCGATCGGGTGCACCTGATGGACCAGGGTTTTGTTCGCTAGTTTCTGGTTCAGGGCTTCCTTTAACTACTGAGCCTATAGTGACATAGTCTTCAGGATTATTAGCTGTTTCGGGTTCACCATAAGTGTTTAATATTTTCATACGTAATCCTTCTGTCAATTTAGGTACTTCTGCATTAGACAGCAGCTGTTGCAAATGTTTAAGCGTCTGTTTAACGAACTTATCGTTCGCTGCTCTTTGTTCAGTTGTTTCATCCTGTCTTTTGCGTTTTGAACCATTTTTGCGTGACATTGCCACTCTTTTGCGGTATTCCTCTTCATCGTCCTCCTCATTATCTGAAGATAATGCAAATTCTACATCGTGTTGTGGGTCTCGAAAGAGACCATCAGCGTTTGCATTGGCCTTTCCAGGCCGCTAGGTAATATCAAAACCATCAAATTCCATTAATAGCTCATTTCTCCATTGGGCCAAACGCGAGTTTCGCGGAGGCCGTGTAAAAAGAGCCTTAAGCGGCTTATGGTCAGTTTCTACATGGAATTCGTGTCCTTATAGGTAATGTCTAAAATGCAATGCGGCCCAACGTATGGCCAATGCTTCGGTTTCAATAGTGGGGTATCTACGTTGATAATCCACTAAGGATTTACTAGCGTACGCGATGGGTTGTACTCCTTTATCGGTTTTCTGGGACAACACAGCTCCTACGGCATAACCAGAGGCATCTGTCTGTAAGACAAAGGGTTTAATGAAATCATGGTAAATTAATAGGGGTTCTTCTACTAGGGCTTTTCGTAGTTTGTTAAAAGCTTCTTCACACTGGGGTGTCCATTTGAATTCGGTATCTTTTCGGCGAAAGCAATCCAGGGGCGCAAAGATCTGAGTAATGGGGTATAAATTTATGGTAATATCCAACAAGAGCTAGAAAACTTTGGAGTTGTTTCAGGGTTTCAGGGCGTTTATAATTATCTATAGCAACGGTCTTTTCAGGGTCAGGTCTTTCTCCATCAGAACTTATGTGTCCTAGATACATAAGTTGTTTCTGTCCAAACTGACATTTTGATGGCTTTAGCTTAAGATTGGCTTTTCGAAATCGGTCTAACACAGTGACCAAGTCTACTAGGTGTCTATCAAAGCTAAGGGGAAAAGATCAAGATATCGTCGATGTATATCAAACATCGTTCCCATTCTAGTCCTTTGAGTACTATTGACATGCATCTTTGAAAAGCTCCAGGGGAAAAGTTAAGACCAAAGGGAAGAACGGGGTATTCGTATTGTCCATGGACGGTAACGAAAGATGTCTTCTCTTTCGTTTCGGGATCTAGTTGCCAAAGTCCTTTGTTCAAGTCTAAACTGGACATAAATTTAGTGTCTCGAAGACATCCTAAAATATCGTCAATACGGAGTTATGGGTATACATCTTGTTCGGCAACTAGGTTCAACTTACGAAAGTCGACACACAGGGATAATGTCCCGTCACTCTTCGTTACGTATACTGTGGGCGATCCCCAAGGGGAATCGGAGGTTGTTATTAATCCGGCTTCAACCATGTTATTTAGTTCTCGGAGGGGTTCTCTCAAAGAGTGGGCAAGACGATACGGAACTTGCTTAACGGGTCTGGCATTTCCAGTGTTAATTTTATGTTGATGTATGCCACATCGGCCTAAATCAAATGGATGTGTACTAAAGACGTCGGAATTCTCCGAAATTACGGTTTTAAGTTGTTTCAACTGAAACGAGGTCATAGATGTATTAGAGAAGTTAATCTCGCTAAGGACTTGGATCAAACAATCGGTGTCGATCGCTTTTTTTGTTATTAATAATTTGTACGACATTATCGGTCGTTAGTCTTAAATTATTACATTGCTTAACACTTTTGGGCAGTCCTAAATTTTATAGGAGATGGTTTTGGTCGTACAAGAGTTCAACTGCAGAGTTGTCAAGGATTTCAATATGTCCAATTGTCTGTCCTGCATGGATCGATGCAGGGAGGTTTCCGAAATTCATTACTGCTACGGGGATAATCGCCCGGCTAAAACCAGAGCGTGAGCAATTGCTAAATCAAGGATTAATGGGTCTGGTACAAATAAGGCTTAACCTATAGGAGGTTATGTAATCTCGGGTATTGTATTGATAAATAGCTCGGTGTTAGGGGGAACCTGAACGTATTGTCGACTTACGACATTAATCACTTGTGGATGACAATCTGCTTGGTCGGCAAAAGGCACAGAGCACTTCTCCGCACCATTAGATAGATCTAGACAACGGTATTTAAAATTCATGGCAACTTGTGTAAGAAGGCCATAAAATCGGTTCCTAGAATACATTCGCACGGGGTATCATTAGTAACTTGAAATTCACAAGGTACCGTAAGGGTTCCTATAGCTATAGCTGCTTTCACTAATCCACTTATGGAAAGTTCCTGTTGCGTGGTGGAGACGATCCTCGTATTGGTAGATTCGCGGGGTACTAATCCTAGTCGGGCTGCATGCATTAGCTTGGGATAGAATGGCGACGTCTGCTCCGGTGTCAGTAACGGTATTTACTGGTTTTCCCAGAATAGCGGTGTTGATAATCAACGGTGTGTTATTGGTTTTAATAACATTGACGTTTGGTTACGATACCAGAGCGAGATCTACTACGTACTCGACGGATGGGGTTGGCGAGTAGCTCTCCATCGTCAATAAATACCATGCCTTCTTCAGAAGGGGCGCTTGGGATAGGGTGTTTCCGTGTATAGCGGCGCGGGGTTCTACTGGATCTGCGAGTTCTATCGGGAGACGGTAAAGATGCTGTACTTTCGGCTTTCTTTAGCGGCGTCATAGCATGTACGTACTTCGTCGGCACAGAAAGTGGTAGATGCTTCGAGCGAAGACATCGTCCATCGGGTGGTCGGTGTTAGGTCAACCGGGCGGTTATCCACTCGTTTTCTACCAGGGAACCTTCTGGGTAGACAGTGGGTACATCGAGAAGGTAGGTTACACTTATAGAGGCCATATCCCAGTACAATGATGCCTGCTACTATAATGATTATTGCGCATGGTGAGAGTCCGGTATACTCGAGTGCAGGAAGGGCTATAACTTGTGTAGCTTGTTCTTGGCTATCTGAGCGACTTGTAGCTTTTCTTTAGCGTTTTCTTTAGAAATCCAAGTAAGGGGTTTTAGTTTGGTACTAGACAACTGATCTAAGGTAATGTTAGGGCCAACTCTAACCATCAATTCCTCAGGTTGTAACATGCTTGTTAGCATAAATGATCCTACACTTAACTGTGTGTAGTTACCATGTGGCATCCAAACGACTCCATGTTCGGGGACTATTCTGCTCTGTCCTTGTGTAATGTGTGCGAAATGTCGTATGTCTGTGATTACAAGTTTCTCCTCCGAAGTACGGAGCAGAACTCCTTGCATAGTAGTGTAGACATCGGTACCATTGTCAAGTGGTCCGATTAAAGAACGGTTCTGACATTTTGACTTGGTGTACTCTGAGACAAGGTCACCCGAAATAATCCAGTCAAAGCAGTTTATGCGTTGATCAGTTACAAGCGCGTGCGGTTCGCAAAATGCAATAACTGGGCGGCGTTTACAAGCCGCTAAATTCAATACCTCAAAGCACGATGAAGATACGCGTGCTGCATATTCTGATAGCGGTAATTTTACATGCGATCGAGTAGCGGGTACATTCTAGCCAGTATTATATATGCGAAAATACGGTCTGATATCATTCGTAGCGGGTAAGTGTAATTGCAAAATAAATCCAAATCGAAAAGTATTCAAATCAACATTAACAGGTAAAACTCGGCCAAATTAGGTTCACGGGCTAAAATCGACTGGGAAATTCTTGGATCCATTTCAAATAAGCGTCTTAACATTAGGGCATCTACTATGGTCGGCGTTAATTCAACATGGACTACATTATAGCTTGGACTGACGATCGAATGTTAGCTCGAACTGTTTGGTAAGCAACATCTGGTTCACTTGCATGACTGCTTTGTGTTGTGAACGTCTAACCTGTTTTACCATATCAACTACTTCCTGCATGCTATGGTGTAAGAATGCATATAATTCCTCATTTGCTTGGGTCAGCTTCTTAATCTGTTTCGTATTATGTAGGGTGGCTGCGGGTCAGTTGTGCAATTACTCGAATAGCAACAATCGGATGAACACGTACCATCCGCGTTGTATAGTAGACAAGGGGTAGCTTCGTTTGACGGGGCCCTCATATCTGGTCTCCAATGTTTTAACGTTAGCTGTAAAACTACGGGCAAATATGTGAGTTTATCTGACGTGATCATTAGTCCCTGAGGTTCAACTACAACTCCTACTTGAGAGTTTACTACTACTCCTAGACGAGATATTTTCTCACTCATCAGTGTCGAGACGGCGTGGGTGGTTGAAATCAATGCCAACCACATGATCAAGAGAACTTCACAAATACCATTAACTAAGGTACTAGTCCGGTATCCAACGTGTGGTTGAAACGCGGCTGGCGTCTTTTGAGGTTTCTCGGGGACTGGTTCTACTACTACTTCATCCTGGCAGGGAAGTCTTGTGTCTTCGTTAATCCGATCATTATTTGTTTCAAGGTCATTGTTCGTTTCATCTAGATATTTTTTCCATCGCATCAGCTATCTGCTGATCGAGGTCTTCTACGGAGGTGCTTCGTATTTGGGATTCACACGTTAACGATGCTACTAGGTGTCTTAGTAGACGTAACTGGGCTTCTACCAATTTCTGACGATCTTGTGTATGAGATTCGTTCTCAAACTCGGTGTGTTCCATTATATGTTGTGTAAGTTTATTTACTGGGATACCATTAGTATCCTGGTTTCGGAAAATAATATCTAGCAGATAAGGAGCTCATATAATTAGCTCATGAAATTCCAGGTTACTGTTACGATAGCTTACTCTTGCTGACTGTGTTCCTAATCCTATGAGGTATGACCAACGAGCTCAAACAGTACATCTAAATCGATAAAGGCACAACTGCTAAATAATGTCCCAGTATAACTCCATCTTCCGTAATATCCGTCAAAACCACATTCACTCTCGGAAGAATCAAGGGCTTAGAGAGATTAAGGTGGTTTTCTCCACATTTCTGACAAGTGGGTCGATAACTTAATTCAGCCTTATAGGTTTCTTTTATGACTTGGCGGAGCGTGTGGCCACTTACGCATTTACCCACCAATTCTAAAAGAAGTTCCAAGGAGACTAAGGCTACGATGCTTAAGTAAATTCCTGTGGTTCTGTGTTCTATCGATGAAGCTTCCCCTAATAAATGAGCTAAAACAGTTGCATCCCCTTTACGTTCTGGCTGACTACATGCATCCGAACGTATCTCAAATAGTCGAGCTAAAGTATTCAGTTGTTCTATCACACTAAAGGTACGACTGTAAAAGAGTATTCTTGGTTGCGGCAAACAATGCCATTGGAGGCCTAGACACTTATTGAGTACTACAAATTCTGCATTTTCCATTTGTTCTTCGTCTCGGTCTCCTGGATTGGGTTGAAATGAGTAAATTCTAACGTGGATATCGGTACTTCATCGTTTTCACTTTCTCAGTGAACATGTAGTGCGGTCCTAACAGTCTGTTATGTTCTTCGTTTGTCATCCTTCTCAAAGTTCCAAGTTCAATAGGTACGTTATTATCAAAGTCCACTCGAAATAACTCGAAATGCAAGCGTTCATCTAGTTCTTGTAATCATTTCGTGCTTTCCTCGTTCACATAATCTAATAACGTCTTTGGTGTCCAACTAAAGTCCATATTATTATTATTTGCTACTTCGGATCCTTTTAACAAGAACGTGTCAGGCGACGTGTTAAATTCTACTGAAGATATTCGACTAGAGGGCTCTATTTTGGAGCTACAATGCAAGTTCAGCAGACAAGTTCTTCATCGTCCTCATTTTCAGTGTCTGATTCGACACTACTATTATTATCATCATCTTCTGTATCTGAAATCTCGCAATCTATTTCCGATCTGGGCATCATTTTCACTAACCTTTTCATCCTTAATAAACCCACTTAACTCAACTATATACTTCATTATAATTAGTAACTTTACTTGTTTCAACAATTTCACTAGAATCAACTACATTATTTTCCTTACTATCTTTAATAACTTCACTAACCTCAACTACATTATATTCATTACCATCTTCAACAACTCTATTACTATCAACTACATTACTTAAATCACTAAATTCTACAACTTCAACATTAGTGCGCTGCGATTGATCGGCTCCTAAAGACCCACTGCTACAGGCCCGTGCCTGAACAGACCCCAAGCAGGTCGATATATAACTCTGTTTTCTCCCAATCATCACGTCCGTTTCATCGGTGGAGCAGTACGCAACTTGCTCTCTACCTCCACATGGGCACGCGAGATCAATCGCAGTTTCCTAAGCAACATTAACACAACAATTCGCTATAACTTCATCAACGGGACCGTCGTTTCGCGCTCCAACATAACTATTGGATGCGGACGCCGCGTGCGTAAACGCCATTGCGCGATACATCGACGTAGCTGGAATACGGTCGCTACGAGCGTTATCACCCGCCTGACGGCAGTTATGCGGGATACATCGCAGTGGCCAATATTCTCTCTCACTACACAACTCAATGGCCATTCTCAGAGGAGGAATAAAATTTAAAATTATCATTATCACTTTCAGCTTCATCAACATCAATATCAATCATCTCCAAAGAGCTGGGGATCCCGGAAATCCTACAGGAGGTGGTAACAGGGCGCATACCGGCATAATCATCAAACCCACACGGACTTACGATCTAGACAGTCGATTAATCGAGGCTGTTGAAACAGACGAGAACAGCCAACAGCTTGACTTCGAGGACTCAGAAATAACCAAGGGTCATTACCATGTCACCTGTAACAATGAGATGACCCTGGCTTTCCTCAAAAGAACTATACAGAGCTTGAATGTACTACCAGGTGAACCCGAAAGGAAAGTCATCCCCCACATGAACTGAATGAAAGAAAATCGTGGTGTTCATATCCAACAGAAGGGACTCGACACCACCATCAGATCCTGAAGAGATTAAAAGAAAACTGATCTGTAGGAATCTTCCTGATTTCAGGCTGAACAGCTAGGTTCCGTATTTCAATGTGCCGAAAAAAATTGGACGTCTCTACGGTTTCAGAGTAGCTCCTGAAATTAGAGAGAAAATTATCTTGAATGGAAGCCGCATGAGATATGAGTTAACATACGTCCGGTACTTCGATGCATGTGAAGATAGAACGCGGGTGCCTCTTGATCATGGGGATCATAACTTTGATCTGACAATGGATGGCAATCCTGATCAAAACCCCGAGGCAGACCAACCTGGTCCCAGCACTCAGTAGGCCAGTTAACCAGAACGCTCTCTTAGGTTTTTATGTATAAAGCGTGAAAAATGAGCACGGCAAATAGGATAAAAATATTCCAGATTAATTGGCAGCACTCTAAACTAGGCAAACTAGAACTAGAACATAGGATCAGGTCAACTCTAGGTCCCCTAGTTGTACTACTGCAGGAGCCCTTCCTGGCGGGTCTCGCACCGGCGAAGCTGGAAGGCTGCAAAGGTAAGATACTGTACAGAAGCACGAGAATGCGCAGGGTTAGAGGTGCAGTTTATGTCTGCTCAGACTTACACTGCAAACTCATTGATAGCATATCAGACTGTGACTGTTCGGTCATAAGCATCGAAACCTGTTTGTGCGGTAGGCAAAAAAGCTATGCATAGCATCCATCTACTGCCCTTTTGATGAACCTGGAGGACACCCAAACGTGGACTTGAGGGAGGTTATCGTGTATGGCTACAACAACAGTATGGAAACACCGATTAGATGTGACGCGAATGCACACAATCTTCTATGGGGCAGCACTGATACGAACAAAAGAGGTGCTGACCTAGAAGAATATCTTTGTACTACTAATCTGAATATAGTCAATGTGGGAGCGGAACCAACCTTTGTTACTAGAAACCGAAGAGAGGTTCTGGACCTCACCCTTGCAACAGACATCATTTATGAACATCTCACAGGATAGAGAGTAGAACCAGATTTCTTTGGTTCAGATCATAGACTAATAACCATGGACCTAATGGCAGAACCGACTCAACAGACGCAACAAAGAATCAATATTAGGAAACTAGACTGGACAAGCTTTCAAGTAAGGCTGACTACCATGGCCATGGAAAGTGCAGCATACCTGAACAAAAGCATAGAGAACCCGGAAGAGCTAGAGAACAGAGTGGCAACTCTGGCCAGCATGATAGTGAAAGCGACGGAGGACAGTTGTCCACCACAGCACGAAGTGAGAGCCTCGAATCCAGAGGTGGCATAGGAAACTGAGTCAGATGAGGGCATAACTGAGGAAGACATATAGAATGGCCCTGAGACATCAGGACTCCAGAACATGGAACAGATATGTGCGCAGACGCGAAGAGTTTAAACATAAAATAGAGCAGAAAAAGCACAGCACATGGAGAAAATTATGTGGCTCACTGGATAAACAAAATCAAAGTAACCGTATTCACAGACTTATGAAGCAATCTAGTAATGTTACTATGAATGCAATTAAAAGAGCTGATGGCAGCATAGCGACTGAGGATTGAGAGATCCAGAACATTCTGCTTCAGAACCATGTCCCCGATTCCACAGTCATATTAAACGATAACCCAATAGGTGAGGGACGGTGTGTTCGTGCCACCACGAAAGAGAGAAACGACATAGAAAAACTGCACATAAGCGCGAGAATTGAACACATATCCAAAATGTTTGGCAAACACAATGCCCCTGGGCCGGATGGGATTCTTCCAGTGCAGATACAACTAGCGCTGAAAATTGAAATTATAAAGGAATCGTTTTGCAAGATCTATACAGCGTCGTTAAGGCTGAACCATATCCCACTCATGCGGAGAACAACGAAGATGGTCTTCATTCCTAAACCACTCAAACCTGACTACTCGGATCCAAGAGCTGGAGACCGATCACTCTGTCTTCCTTTCTTCTAAAGACACTCGAAAGAATACTCGATAGTTATCTCTGAAGAACGTTGAACAACAACAACAGTATACACCCCAATCAGCACGCTTATATGTTGGGAAAGAGTACGACCACGATCATCCAGTCCGTCACTGCAATAGTGGAGAAGGGGATGGCGATGGGTCACTACATCCTTGCAGTGTTTTTGATATATCGGGTGCCTTTGACAGCACGAAACTTAGTGCTACCAGTGACAGCATCATGAGACATGGCTTTCCTGATGTGATATGTAATTGGATAGATACTCTGCTTGCCAGCAGACTGGTCACTGCTGAGTTGGAAACATCAAGACATATGGTTTGTGCCAAACGAGGATTCCCTCAGGGAGGAGTACTACTTTCTCCACTCTTATGGCTCCTGGTTGTAGACGAAATTCTACAGGCCTTGAATAAGTCGAGAACGACATGTATAGCCTACTCAGATGACTTGGTGTTGCCGACATATAGGGAGAATCTGAAAAAATACAGAGGTTAGAATGCTTAACGACTACTGGAGCTATTCGCTCATCTCCGCTGGAGGTGATTCAAGCTATCTTGAACATCACCCCAGTAGAGCTAGCAGTGGAAAAACAGTATTGAACGAGTACTATAGACTTAGAGATTTGGGTTTTTGGAAACCATCGTGTAGCATGGATCTATCAAATCTCTTACAGGAAACGTCAAATGGACTCAAATAAGTAGTATCCATGCCTAGGGATAGGGTCTCCAGTGCGAGACACTCAAAAGATGGAGTATCAAAAACTACTCCAACCAGGCAACATATGATCTAGATATGGCATGCTATACAGACGGGTCAAGAATCATGCAGTGTAGTACTGCAAAATGTGGAGCGGGAATCAATATAGTGGGAGGCTCCCAACTATCCATCCCGTTGGGTCAGTATGCAACAGTCTTTCAGGCTGAAATGTTTGCACTGTCGTGTTGTGCTAAAGAACTCCTGAGGACAAACTCCTGTCTATCTGCGATTGGATCAATCGATAACGGTAGGATCAAAACACATACAGTACTAGTCCGTAGTGGAACTACATTTGTGAGCGGAGCTTGGGCTGTGGCATTACGAATGTACTCAATTTTATGTTCTTGTAACTACATTGCATAGGGCTTTATCATTGGTAAAAATATTATACGTATTTGAATTCTTCGACTCAAAAAACCTATAATGGTTTGATCGAAACGATTCTATTTCAATAAATAACACAAATATTGCAAAATTCTCTATTTTAGCCGCATAAAATTAACTAATTAGCTAATTACTAATTAACCACTCAAAATTTTTTAATCCCAAATATCAGGTGCACACTCTGACATGATAGGCTTTCAAACAAAAAATGTTTTTTCAAATCCGTTCAGTGATTCTTGAGATCCGTCGGACCGAACGAACAAACGAACGGACGGACTTCGACCTTTTTACTCCCAGACAGAAAATAAAAACGCTTCGCTCGGCTTCGCCGAGCTCCGCTCAATTAGACTGCGCGCGGAGCCTTAATAGACTAGGACGCCAGAACAGTCTCAGCGTCGGCTGGATCAGAGGCCATGCTGGACTTGAGGGAAACGAAATAGATAAGCTAGCACGAACTGGGTCCGGGACATCATTCATAGGACCAGAACCCTGTCTTCCTGTAAGCAGCACATTCCTGAAGAATGTAATTAAAGGCAGAAGTAGACAGTTACACCAGACTGTGTGGAACGGTTGCAACAAATACAGACAGTCGAAGATATGTACTCCCAAGATTGAGCCCAAACGATCTATGTACCTGTGGAAAGTTAGCAAAGACCGCATGAGGGTAGCGATCCACTTTCTAACAGGACATGAACACTTTGGAAAACACATGAGAACTTTAAGGCTGACAACCGATAGCAGGTGCAGATACTGTAACTCCAATGGGGAAACAGCTGAACACCTGATGCTACGATGTAGTACTCTTAAGGAAGCAGGAGAACCTACACAGGAAAAGAGGAACTTAAAATTGAAGACTTGTTAGCACTGTCTATCTGGACGCTTCTACGTTTTATACGCAGTTTTTGGAACATATAGTTCCCTTATGTGAGCCTATAGGGTGCTAGAAAGGGTCTTTTTAGAACATCATAACCCTATCTCATGGAATATCTATCTATCTAAATTATAAACCAGACCGTCAAAGGTTCGTAGTTGCCCGGGGTCAGGCCTGCATAGGCCTCTCTAGGGGGTCCTCTCAATAGTATGCATGTTAACTTTTGTTCATCACTCCAATTATTTGCACTAGACAATCAATTAAACATTCGCATTCAATCTTCAAAGTCCTGACCTCCAGGTTTTCCTTCAAAGGTCGGCATGTCACGAAGGGGTATAATAGTCGTCGCAGAGGCATGTTTAACAAGATGGTGCAACAGGGCACCTAGAGTATCTTTCGAGGAGTCGGGGAGAGGCGGTAAATCTCCATTGTTACCTTCAGGGAGAGGCGGGTTATGATTTCCTCCAAATGTGAGGTCGTTACCAGACACAGGGTTATTAAAAAGGTTATCTGGTTCTACATATTCTCCAATATCGGTCATGGGGTATTCTTGTCGGATTGCCATAAGAAACTATCTTCTCTAATCAAAGTTTTTACAACCTTTCCTAATTAATGCCGGGTCCTAGAAAATTCGCGCTCTAATCCTTAAAAATTTGACCTAGTTTCGTTAACAAAATTCTTACCCGTTCACTGATAATTCGCACTGATACCAATACGTTACAACACAAGGGTTATGTTACAACAACTAAATAAATTACAAGCCATAACTTCAAAATTTACAATGTCCCAGTTCAAAATTTACAATGTCCCATGCGAAATCGATCAGTTTTAAAGTTACATTCGTTGACCGACATGAAACTGCCAAAGTTTTAGCTAAATTCTTTGAGTAAATCCTAAGATACAGCAATTTTCATATTTTAGTGGGGGCAAGCCCCTTCAGGGTCGTCGGGTTTGGGATTCCGACGCGATGCTGGAAAGTTTTAGGTACTAACTCGATAGCTCGGATCTTAATCGAGATCCGGGTAAAATTTTAACGGAATTGCTAACGTAATTCACAAGGAATACCAACTCCTCATTCAGAGTAAGTAAGCTGGCTTACAGGATGTTGGGTCGGTGCACCTAATCGCGGTTCAATACAATTTCTCAGCCCGTGAGCAATATCCAGAGCACTACTGACGTCTTAGTAAAGTCTCAACTGAGTGACTAAGGTGGCTTTGCTCTGCTATGTCCAAAATGTCCAGGGTTCCTACTAACAAAATATCAAAATAAGCGGACGAACTTGCGTCCAAAAAAACGATAAAGCAAGTAAAGTCTTGAGCAAGACCATTGACGAATGCTTGACAAAAATGATATGACCACGGATGATTCGGAGTTTTACTGATAATTTTCAACCAGAAATTTGTTTTGTTTAACCTCGGTCGGCTCAACGATTACCTTTTAGTTCTAACTCGACTCAGGGAACCAAGTAAAAATAAAACTTTACGCAAGTGTCTCGTTTATTTATACCCTAACTCGTCGACCCAGGGAAGTTTAGCATGGCTCCGGACGTCTGATCTAATCGTGTGAAACACTTAATTTTTAACAGCACATGCTAACTGAGGAGAAGCCAACACTATTAAAAGACATAAAGTGGCAGAGGAACCAAGAGGAAATCGATATACCTGAGGCACCTCTATCCCTATTTGGAGAAGACCGATACTTTGTTTTTTTTCAGGGCTGCGCAAAATCTTTTGCAAAATACGCAGATATTGCAACAAATTCATACGATGCAACAAAGTTTTCAACAACAGCAGCAGCAGCTTCAACAGCAACAGCAAAAACAACAAGACGTCTCGAAAACGCCGGGCTACAATGTTGAGCGTGATTATAGTTCAGTTAACAATGACGATCCGGGTATGGTGCCTGCAGTTCCGATTCCGGCGGCAAGCAAACGTAGTTTGTACGAACACGATTCAACGCAATATCCTCCGGTACCGGGACACCCGCACCAACAACGCTATCCAAAGCAACAACAGCAACAGTACCGGACGTGCATCGAAGAAGAAGAGCATCCACCGCCGCCACATCCGGCTCAAGACTCAGAGGTACGTTGAGGAGATCGGTACTTCAACATTATGTATACGATAATTGAAATGGAGCGAGCATTGTCCTCAAATCGCGGTCAGCTGTAAAAAATTGTCTTATGCATAAGTCATCACCGAATTGTTGGATTTTCGCAATTTCATTTATTCGATGCATAGTAGAATCTAGCCAATAAGTAATCAGACCTTCCAACTACGCACCCGCAGAGGCGGTCTTTGGGCTCGCTGTGCAACGGTCTCGGTGGCTATAATTTACTCAAACTGTGCGTGTAAATTCATTAGAATGTTCTGCATTGTCCAGCGTTGTTTTGCATTAAAATTAAAATTGGTGGAATTTTGTTTTAGTATTTTTCCTATCTACCCCTGAAGTTAAGTACAGTTACGAGCAGAATTAAGTGCTTATAAAATCGAACGCAGACGAAATTGAACGAAAACGCAATCGATCGATCTTCGTTTAAACGAAATTCGTTAACTTAAACGCAAACTAACATTTTTTATATAAATACTTTTTATTTTGACGCAATCGAAATTCGTTAAATTAATCGAATTTCGTTTAAACTATCGATTTTCGTTTTAAGTTATTATTTAGGGTTCATCAACCCAACCTCATGATCTGTCGCGAAATATGCCCTGCTTTATTTGAAGCAGTAAGAACTTGAGTAATAGCACTCAAATTAAGGGCGGAGCTACGAAAGATAAACCAGAACTATATTGCAAAACCCTACAATTTGTTCTT